>JAIQCU010000271.1:0-64825 GCA_022114935.1 Leptestheria dahalacensis | reverse complement strand
ATAGATAGACGGATAGATGATAACTAGACAGATAGAGATTGATAGGCAGGTAGATATATAGATAAATAGATAAACAAACAGATAGACAGACAGATAGGTAGAAAGGTAAATTCGTAGACAGATAGATAGATAAATTGATCGATCGATAGATATTTAGACAGATAGATGGATAGATAAATAACTAGATAGACAGAGAGACTGATAGGTAAGTAGGTAGATAGATAGATAGACAGAGAGATAGATAGACAGACGGACAGACAGACAGAAAGGTAGACAGTATGATAGATAAGTAGACAGGTAGCTAGACAGATAGACGAGTAAATTCGAAGACAAACACATAAATAAATCGATCGGTCGATTGATAGATAGATAGACTGATAAACATTAACCACATAGATAGTCAGATAGGTAGACAGATATACCGACAGATAGATAGATGAATAGATTAAGAACTTGATAGATAGACAAATAGACAGATAGACAGCTCGACAGGTAGGTAGATAGATAGGCAGAATATAGATAGGTAACGAGGCATATAGACAGAGAGATAGATAGTAATAGATGGATAGATAGACAGATCGATAACTAGACAGATAGACAGATAGATAGGTAATTAGAAAGGTACATAGCTATTCAGACAGATAGATCAACAGACAATTAGATAGCTTGTTGTTTAAATAGACAGACGGCTAAATAAATGCAGTTTGCCTAATTAACATAAGATTTAATATAAATATGATAAAATACCGAAAGGAAGAGGAACGTGTTGTCACAGATGGCGCCGATGACTCCGAAAATTCCTCCAAAGCCCGTGAAAACGAGAAAAAACAGTTCTGATGTCGTAGGAACTCCGTCTGTACCGACGACTTTCTGTCCCAGGGCCATTATCGCGAAAGCCTATTTAAAAAATCCATCGATATCTCAAAAATCGTTTTTAGTTCTACTCAAATTCAGTTAAAGAATACACAGATTTTACTTACTAATTACTTAATTAACAATTTGACTTTTCACAATCACGCGATGTTAATTAAAGTTGATTGTCGAACGCTTTACGAATTAGCCGAATAGCTTATTGCATTGTTCGAATTCATATCAATAATTTAATAACGATAGTATTTTCTCATAACTATAACCATATTAAATTTAAATTAGATTAAACTTAAAAGATTTACCGCCAGGGACATTGATGAAAAGAAGAGGAACCCTCGGCAGCACAATCGAGGCGTCGGGGCCATCATATCTGGTTGGGTCTGAAACCAAGTATGACAAGCCAACTGAAAACTTGAAAAGTCAACAGTCGAAAACTTGGGACAGTCGCTCAGTTTCGCGTTCCCGAGACAGAGGAAGCTGCGGTTAGTTCTCTTGCTACACAGGAAAAAAGCGCGGGAAACCGTTTCGACCGCATCGCGATAAGAAATATTATTATGTTACGCAGAACTCTGATTCGGTGAATTATTTAGCGAATGGTATTGGATTATACAATTACCAAGTGAGTCATTTACAGCTTGGAGATCAATTTAAATGTTAACTTAAGATGAAGTTAACTCTGATTACATAATTATCAAGTACAGGTTCAACTAGTTGCATTAGAGTTGAAGTTATCTTAAGGGTATTATCGGTAAAAAAAGGTTAAATCGATTCAGACTATCCAATAAACATTCCTGTTTACTTGTATTATAATAAATGTATGTAAAATTATAGTTGAGGTCAATAGCATTACGAGTTTAACTGAANGATTCGGGGAATTATTTAGCGAATGGTATTGGATTATACAATTACCAAGTGCGTCATTTACAGCTTGGAGATCAATTTAAATGTTAACTTAAGATGAAGTTAACTCTGATTACATAATTATCAAGTACAGGTTCAAGTAGTTGCATTAGAGTTGAAGTTATCTTAAGGGTATTATCGGTAAAAAAAGGTTAAATCGATTCAGACTATCCAATTAACATTCCTGTTTACTTGTATTATAATAAATGTATGTAAACGTATAGTTGAGGTCAATAGCATTACGAGTTTAACTGAATTATCTCCTTATATTTCCAGTCCAGCTGCTGACTTTGTTCATTGACCACAGGGTAATCACGACGGTTGAATAACAATAGAAAATTCCAATAAAGGTACACGTTTAATTGAAATTAACGGCGCCGCCGCATTGATTTCGTAAAACTATTCAAACATTTCATTTAAAAACCGGCCTGGGCCTAGAAGCAGCTCATTCGTCTGGCGAGCAGTTCATCCGGCGGAATCACCATCGGTTCCATGGCTTCCAGATCCTGCGGCGTCATGCCGGATGCTTCAAGGTACTCTGCGCATGGCAAATCGTTTAACAAAGGCTTAATCGAATCAATTAAGTTAAAACTAATTGAAATTTTAAAAATAATCTTAGAGGAGCTGATGTTACCTGACTTCCTGCGGGTCCTCAGTGCCTCCAGCCTGCGCAGGTAGAACCTGTGCAGCAGGAAGTAGAAAACGCCGATGATCGTGGCCGCGGTACCGAAGATCTGGAACGTCGGTCGCGTTCCGTACTGCGACATGAAGGATCCTCCGACGAAGCTTCCAAGGCCCCTACCTGCACATGCATTCAACCAGATCGAATTAAGTTAAATATTACAATTAAGTTAATAATAACTTATTAAACTAATTGGATTAACTATTATGGATTCAGCTTCCAAGGCCCCTACGTGTAACTGAATTTAACTCGATGACTGTTTGTTTCGTATAAAAGTTAAGTAGGATTTAAGTTAAGTTTTAACTTTACGATATAATTAGTAACGACTGATATGACTTTGAAATTAATTGGATTCAAGTATCTGGTTTGAGCTTTCAAGGCCTCTCAACAGCAAGTTAATTAAATTAAATTAACGCAAGTTACGTTACACATGTCGGTTTAATTAATAATTAGTGACATAGTTTTTAAGTTAATGAATTTGATTACGTGGTTTGAAACCCAATTAAACAAAATTAATTAAAAATAGTAAACTTACGAGATAACTCACGAATCTATCAATTTAAAATTCAACATCAACTTAAACTGAATTCAGTAGGAAACTTACCATACATTACATAATGATGAAATTCGACGTATTTTTCAGAGCACGATAGTAAATTAAATGGTAAATAAAAATCACCAATGAGTATTCAGTTGCACTGTCAGATGATTCAGTTATAATTCATCACTGTTTACGTTATTACACATCACCGAGTAAATAATGAGGCAATGTACAAGTTGAGCTACTTAAGTGTAACGTATAGAAAAGAGATTCTAATGAAATCACCGAAAGAGTAATGGAACGATCCCACAGCTCCGTTGAGAGTAGCCAGCAATCCCGGAGGAGCCGCCGTGGCGCAGTACATGGCGGAGGCTACGCCCATCAAGTGGATCGTCACGGCTTCGCAGATTTCAAAGGGCAGGCAAAGCCACGGGTTCCTTCCCCCCCACACCCCAGGAATTCAACATTATAATTCAACCAACAATCAATACAACTTATTCGATTATTCTATCAAATCTCGACTCGAATCGATATACTTATTTTACTTAATCTCATTATTACTTAGTTAATTCGTTGTTTTGCACTTAAAGTTTTAATGAATACAACAAAATCACGTAATATTACGTAACGAGTTCACGTGCAAGTTTAATTCAAATACACACATAATTTAATAGTTAATTGGTGTTTAAAGTAATTGCAAGTGGTGAGTAAGTACGATTAAAACCAAAATGCAATTTACAATGAAAATATTTTTAAAAAATTCAAAACTATTAAAAAAAGGAGGAAGATCGAATCCGACACAACAATGGACCAGTACACATACCATATGAATGAATATGCGAGAAAGCGGACGCCGTACGTGATGAACGCCAACACAATCACGTTGACTTCACCCATCTTTTTCACTATACTGTCCGACGTATAGAGGAACGGCAAACCGGCGATGCATCCCAGGGCCACGGTGATGCCCAGCAGGTAGCTCTCCGCCTGGATTTCCGTCAAAAAGATGAAATAGAACGATTCCAGAAAGCCCCAGCACGCTCCCAGCAAGAGCATCATCAGCAGGAAGACGTTGACGTCGCCCAATCGGATGAGCCGCTTGAAGTTCTCCACGACCCGACCTTCGACCTTTTCGACGGAAACGTCCAGACGGCTGACGAGGATCACCACCAGGGCGAAAATGGCGTCGCCCATGTAGAAGATGGCTGCAAAGTCCTGGAATCCTGATCATTGAAACAAACTAAGAATTATTTAGGATATGAATTATTATGTATTTTTTTATGTTTCTGTAGATGGATGGATAGATAGATAGAAAGATAAATAGATAGATAGATAGATAAATTGACAGATGGAGAGACAGACGGTCAGACCGAAGACCTACAAGTAGTTAGACAGATTCGAGTGCGACTAGATGTTGCCCTTCTGCGGCAAATGATCTGAACATTCGAAAAGATATCATACAGAACGGTAAAAGCAACAACAAAGACATAAAAATACATTTAGTGTAATACCTTTATGCGTGAAATGTATATCTTATTTTGAGCGCCAGAAGGTTAGTTTTATTTTCATTGATTGAAAACAAATGGTGAAAAGTGCTCTAGCATAATTATTTACAATTAAATTCCAGCCATAAATCTCTTCTTTTTGTCCCAGCCAACATTGGCAAAATCTCGTTCCAGACAGAAAAGGATCGCAGGCATTCAATTCTCGTCATTGTTTTTCAAATTCTACCAGGGTTTGTTCGATATCACAATTTCTTGATATCGATAAATGTCTTTATCATTATTTGTAATTTGTATCACTACGATACAAAGAACCTAGTAGCGCAGATATATCAAGATATCATTATTAATATCGATATTGAATTCATCGTTATCGATATCGATTTCCTTCTCCATACGACAACGCTCCAACGCACTAAGAACAGAGAGTATCGATCTACCGAAATTTTAATATCGATATCGATATCTATTACCTTATGGTTATTTATCATTTGTATCAGCACAATACAACGAACCCATCAATATCGTTACCGGTATCGATACATCACAAGATCTCTTAATATCGATATCAATTTTCTTGTCGATACGAAAACGGTACAATATACCAAGGCCAGAAGGGATCAATATCGATATCGATATATTGGTCAATTTTGTCTGAAGAAAACTTAACATCGATATTCACCTGGTATGATATATATCAATAATATTTCTTCATATCGATATCAAGTCCTTGTCAGTTAACAAAATACTCATCAATACGATATATCAAAGCCAAAAGCCTCGATATACCAAAATCTCAATTCTGATATCGATATATCGAACAACTTTATATAACTAATATCGATATTCAACTGGTATGATATATCAATAGGGTTGCTTAATATCAATACCGGTTTACTTATCAATATCAAAATCCGATCGATCGATTGGAATACCAGTATCGATAATATCGGACAACCGTGATTCCTACCTACAAGGTTTATCGATATAATTTTCAATTCGATTCCGTTAATTTGGAAAAAGAGTAATTAATTTTAGTACCTTTCCAGCGCACCATGAAATCCAGCAATCCTCCAGCGACCAACCCAAAAACGACTTGGCCAATAGCACCGCAGATCCTCTGCTTACCCAGACTGCCGGCGTACTTCTGGACCATGCAGATCGTCGACGCGTCCAGCATGGATAGCGATGTCCCCAGCGACAGGGAAGACAGTATCCGCAGGATGAAATAGATGGAGAATCGGGTCCTATTGATAAGGAAATCACCCTCAGGGAGGGATCCGTTCTTATGGAACGATTCTATCTGAAGAGGGCAAGAGATCCTGCAGTTACAGATCAGTGTTCCAGGACCGGATTCTCCATACTGAGTGAACACGTCCATGATTGACCCCTGACAGCTATCTTCGGTGACTGCCGTTGAAGTATCGACGAGGAGATCCAGTTCCAGCGCGGTTCCAGAGTCCGCAACAACGGAGGAGCAGTTGCGGGCGGAGTAGCAGATCTGCATTTCAGGATCCCCACAGGAATAGGTGCAGTTGTTGGGTACCAGATGAACGGAAGTCTTCCACAGGTCCAAGAGGCCAGTGTTGTTACATAACCAGACGAAACTGGATCCCGAAGGATCGCAGACGAGTTCAGCTTCCCCGATTTCAGCGGCCGGGTTGAGGTAACTGTCACTGCTGCGAGGGTTCACGTGAAGCAGGGAAGTGTGGAATAGAGCGGAAAAGATGACGGCCAGCATGAGAACGATCTTGTAATTGCCCAGCTTGTCTGCTAACATTCCTTTTTAAAAGAAATTGAAGTCGAAATTAAACTGGAATAAACTTGGAAACTGAAATAAGATTAAAAATCTAGATGACATTAAAGTTATGTAATAAATTCATCTATAATTACGTAAACGAGTTAGTTAAAAGTAATTAAGAATGATCTTGTAGTTACCAACCTACGTTCATTACACTTAACATAATTAAGCCGAGTGATACAATGAGAATACATAACAACTAATAACTTATTATTATGTTAAAATACAGGAAATTATATTTCATATTATTGTCATTACCAGCAACAGGAGGACCCAGGAAGGACACAAACGGCAATACCGCGTATATGATGGCGATATCATCAATGGACAGCCCCACTTGGACCATGTGTAGCGTCAGATATGGGAAATACAGTGACCAGCCTAAAATGTAATTCCAGTTACAATTAGTTTTTTGAAAGGGAATTATTAATCACAAGCCTAATTTGAATTTTAAAAAATGTATTTAAATAAAATTTGTGAATTGTTACCTCCATAATAGAGAAAGACGACGATTTTCAGCGGAATCAGCGGTTTATTGACGATCGTCTCCTTCTTAAGCTTCCACCACAAGTTGGCCGCTACCTCGTCCATGGCTCGGTTGGCCTGTCCTGTTACCAACTCACGAGATTTTCCCCCAACGGGTCCATCTTTATAGACAGCGAAAAAGAAACTCTGCGTCAGACGCACGTTTCCCACTGTATTCCCGATCACGCTTTACAACTCAATCACTTTCAGCTTTTCACGTGTAAAGAACCATCGAAAAATTACAAAAAAAATCCTCTCCCAAATAAATCAATCAATCTCGAATTTCCGAACCGAAAGAGAAACTGACGTCACAGATAATTACATAAATTCCAATGAAAGAGAAGATTATATGGCGTTACATTGCACGATTACTGAGTGAACCACCCACTGACCTTAGCAGAGATTATAATGTTATAATATATCTATATATATAAGCCGCTTGGAATAGTATCAGTAGTTAAAGCTTTAGTTCCGCAGGGCGAAGTTTCTCCAGGACTGTTCCAGTTCCAGGTTTTGGCAGAAGCTATAATTCGATGATATGGTGACGTCATCCCCGACCAGGTAGACACCGCTGGATGCCGGCACGTGCCGGGGGAGGGCCGCGTCGTGAAGGAAATCGAAAAAGAGCTGCTGGATATTGCGCGCTGCCGCAGACGTGGGTGCGTTGCCCAGAATGGCGGCCAGATCGTTTAGACCGACCGAGTGGCCGTCCGAAATAGCCCAATCCGAGACGTAGAAGAAAACCTATGAAATTTCAATTTACAACTTTAATTAGAATCCTCAACACGACGTGTTTTATAACAATTTCATACTCAGTTCTACTGAAATTTCTATTAGGTGTACTTTTCCATTAATTAGTATCTATTTTACATTTGAACCATCTGAAATGACAACTGATTGTGTTTGTTACACTTTTTTTTAGCTTCATTATAGCTATTTATTATATTATAGTATAATATAACTACATGTATATTATAGTTATATTTTCCCCCGCTATATAATACTTTAATCATGTAAATTTATTTCAATAAACGTTAATATATACCAGAGTATGAAGAATTCAATCGTTATATTCAGTTCAGCACCATACATTAATGTTTCAGTAGAGACGGGGGTGATAATTTTCCAATCATTTTCAATAATATTTTCCGTATAATTTTATTGTTATTTTTCTAATGAACTTATAATATAATGTACTGGCTTGAGCATATCGGGCCTATAACATAATATAATATAGGATCAATTATACATGTATAGTTACATAATTCGTTGTGAAATATGTATACAGTCGTTACTATCAAAAAGTAATCATTCAGCTTAGATTCAAACACCAAAGATTCGTTTCGTTACGTTGCTGGAAAAGTGTGCGGACGCCTTCCGGGCCAAGTTCCTCAACGGGCAGTTAACAGTCAAGTCGGAGACGAACCGGGCTAGCTGCGAACTGTTGGTAGCACGCGACTTCAAGAGATCCACCGGAATGGTGCCTTGCAACTCTTTTACAAAAGTATTCAGGTCACTCAGGTCGTACGCGGTCGAGTCTGGAAACTGGAACACTTCTTGAGCTCCCGTTCCTAAAATAATAATCAAACGTTCATATAGACACCTACATATACAAATTAATTATACTATCTATCTATGTAGCTATCCATTTATCTGTTTATCTATCTATCTTTCTGCCTATCTATCTGTCTGTCTGTCTGATCTATCTATCTATCTATCTATCTATCTATCTATCTATCTATCTATCTGTCTGTCTATTTATCTATTTATCTATGTATCTATCTATCTATCTATCGGTCTATCTGTCTATCTACCTATCTGTCTATCTGTCTATCTATCTATCTATCTACCTACCTATCTTATCTATCTATCTATGTATCTATGTATCTATCTATCTGTCTATCTATCTATCTATCTGTCTGTCTGTCTATTTACCTATCTGTCTATCTATGTATATGTACCTATCTATCTATCCATTTATCTACCCATCTCTCAATAATTAACCAATTATATACTAGAATTACTTATACCGATAACAAGGGGTACATCATGCGTTATTCTTCCGCCGGTCCAGGTTTCTTCCACCGACGCCTGGAGCCAGTAGGAATCCTGATGAAGCCACTGATGATTCCGGTTCAAATCCTTCCTGATCCACTCTTTTGGAACCGATCTGAACAACTCGGCCGTGGTCAGATTAAAAAGGCATTTCGGGTTGTATGTGCCCTGGTTGCACGGGCTGTTCTCCCATAGGGCGACTCCAAATTGGGGGTCAGCGGCCGTCTACACCAATTAATTATAAGATTTTAAAAACATTATATATCTAATTTGACTGTAACGTTAGTTATAGGGTTTAATCTTAACGCCTAAATTTTTAGCTGTGCTTCATCAAATTTTAAATTTATTCAATTATACTCTGAAATTCACTATTCTCAATTAAACCTTAATTTATAATAATTTATTTAGATAATAGTGTTATTAATGAATAACAAAAATTCAAGAAATCTGTTTGAAAGAATAACCTCTAACACGGGGTAACCAGCGCCTCCAATGGCCCACGCTTGCGTGAAGAGGAAAGGAAACCCGGGCAGGTTGGTAATCGAGGTAAGGGCAGTGACGAGGGTCGATCCTGCTCCCCAGCCCAATAAAGTAATCGACCTTGATTCTCCGCCAAAGTTCTCAATGTTCAGTTGTATCCAAGACAGGGCAGCGACTATGTCCGATATGGCAAGGTTGTACGAACTTTCCAAGGCTTCTCTGGCTTCACGGGCCTTGCTGATCTCTTCCTGTAGATATCGTTTAAAAAAAAAGGGAAATGTTGAAAAAACACGACCAAAACAGGATTTGTCCTGGCCATTTTTCCTCCAAGTTGTACAACAACATGCGCCATGTATTGGGCCGTATTTTCCCGTGTAATTCAATAATCGACTATTAGAATGGTTATGACGCTAGTTCTAATTTTCATAGTGAAAACTAGTTTGATGTAAATATTTAAATCAGTCTATATTTTGTTTTTTAACGAGTGTTAAAACAAATTACTTTTTATATTTTTATTTCATAAAATTTTTTATATTACAATATGATTATATAATATTTATTCCAACATTTGACTAATAATTTCTTAACTGAAATTTGGTAATAACTATATTAAATTACATTAGATATCCATGAATAGTATTTTATTTTTATTTTCTATCTTTACTACTTGTGGTAATTCTTAATTTTGTTTAGATACGCAACGTTACGATTCTTACAAGATCCCTTATAATGAAATGACGAGAATATAGGTTAATTAAGTTGCTAATTAAATTAACAACGTCATAGTCTGATATATTTTTTTTTAAATTAAGATACGTCCTAAAAAGGAACAGCCGTTCGTAAGTATATTATAAGACAGATTACGTTGAAATCGGTAATGTTCGGGTTGAACTCGGTTTGGTTGATAAAGAGTCTCGGTAGGAAACCGGAAGGTCCCAGCCTGAAACGTGGGACCACGTAAACCGTGTCGCGTTCTGCAGCAAAACCAGCCGTCGGGGTAGCAAGTTCTGCAACGATTGGAAAAGAGAGAAATTTCAACAATGTTCAACCAAGCACAAATCTTACAATAATGACAATAGATAATTAATTCGTTAATCTTTCAAAAATGTTAGATAGTAATGAACAGTGTTATATTTAAAAATTTTAAGAATTAATAGCGTATCAGTTAGAACTTAAAATGCATTTTTCAATGTAATCAAAGCCAACTTTGTGCTGGAAAATTTTAAAATAAGTAAACCCACTATGCTATACGCTATGACAACACAAAAGGTGGACCCAACCTATGATAACCATAAAACTTAAAGTCAATTTAACTTTAATTTAACAAGGTCGACAGCTGTATACTTTTGAAATCATCCTTAGAAGGCCATCCTCCTACTAGCGTAGGCACAGCCAACACCACAACGACATGCGAGGGATCCTCGTAGCCGCTCCTGGGTGTGTAGACGTCCAGGGTGAGACAGTCGTCGTTGCCTGTAACTTGACCTTCACCGGATAGCTGATAGCAGTCGGCAGGATTGAGATTGTACGGCAGGACGTCTTTCCAGCAGTGCTCCAGTCGGGACACGGTGGCTGCCGGTTCCCATCGTTTCACGTTCTCCGCTTCCTCCGAGGGTAAGGCTGTGTAAGGTATGCCTCGATATTCGAAACCGCCGTCGCGAGCAACTCTGCTATATCAAATCGATTAATTTTTAGTGGATTACAAGGACAATGGCTATTTGAAACAAACTTAAATTAACCAAAATATTAATATGAATATTATTACTTAATTATAACAGTCCGCGTCAATAGAACTATTAGATATAATTTATCATCTGCTGAAATTATTAATTGAGAAATTTATGTAACACAATTGAGAAATTTATGTAACACATCTGATGATTTACTCTGTTTTCTCGTTATGACCCCGGTGTTTGTATGAAGCAAAGGTCAAGTCGGGTCAACTTAACGGAAACCCAATACCCAAGAATTTGTTTTTACATGTGATTGAAAAACCAGTTTTAGCTGATTATGTTGTTATTAACACAGCATTGGAACTGTTAACCTACAATTAGTTGGACGTTCATTCTAAACTATGTAGGACTTCTAGAGCGCTATGTACAATGACTGTTGGTTATACAGTACCCTTCAACGGGACCGCACGACGTCATAGCCACGTGAGACAGACCGTTTTTGTATGCGGCCAGCCCGTCATTCGAGTTCTGAAGGTACATCAGTAGTACAAAGACTATCATCGGAATGAACAAGAGTCCTAGAAACGTCGCTGTACAAGAGAAACACACGTTATAAAGAGATCAGGCAACTACGTGTTAATGTGTTACCCACTACGGCGTACTTCAGCGTCTTTCTCGAGTCGCACACCGATTTGGGTGACTCGACTTCAAAGGAGAACTCGGAAAGGGTGGCCTCTTTGGAAAGTTCCAGGGGTGGAAGAAGCGACTCCAGCGTCGACGCATCTTTCAGTTTCGGATGAGTCATCCTCGACATATTCAGAATCCTTCAAATAAAAAGTTTTTTTTAAAAATTTTTTATTACGGCTGGACCGAAAGTAGCACAAACAGCCTCGAGAAATGTTGTCGACAGACTCGTTACCTCTGGGTTGATGGCATTGTGAACAGCTATAGGTTGAAGACGGGGAAACGTGAAACTTGTCAGGGGAATTACCTCTTGCTCTTTCGCCAGAAGAGGAGTTACTGAACCAGTAGACACGCTCCAAAAGGGTATGCAAGGCCGGCTATCTGCCAAACTGAAAGCTGGTTGGTCCTGGCTGGTACCGAAAACAGGTTCTTCACGGGTCGATTACAGTTGCTCCATTTACAGCAAAACCGCGACGTTTCCCTTTTACTTACTCTGGTTAGATTCAATACTGTGACGGGGTAAAAAGAACCAACAGGCCAAATTATATTCTCCTCGAGTACAGCTAACTGTGGCTAAAATTGACGAAGTGGACACCTGAGAATCTTACCATTGTTATTGACGTTTAGCAGCGCCACCTGGTGGCCCATTTCGGAACCTCGCGCGGAAAATTCGATTGTCTGGACAGAATCGATTAACATTTGCCAACGGATCGACTATTATTGCCTAGATGTTATACATACATTCAAATGCTCTTTATAGAAAAAAAATAACGGGAATATAAGCCGGGCAAAGCGAAATTACAGCAAAGCCAGTCGGCGCAAGTTTTTCTTCCCAACTTTTTCTACGTCGGGACGTTCGCTTTCGTATATTTTGATCTGAAGGACGAGATTGTGCACCAAACTGGGCAATATTAAAGTTGTGCAAAACATTATGATCTCGATATTTTTGCTCGAGTTTCAAATTGGTGGTTAAAAGTGTTCTCGAAGGTTACTTACGTAACATACTGTTTGTATGAAATGTAATACAGTCGAGTTGACTGTTATTCGATATAGGAAGGTCAGAAGGTCAGACGATGATTAGATGAGATAGCAAAGCGTAATGGAGTTCGTCGGCATCTTGTGGAACTTGTATGTGCTGCTTGTGTAACTTCTGGAAAGCTCTCTATACAGTTTATCAATGCAAGTCATTGAATACAGATGACTTACATCATTCGAGAAGTTTCTAATGCCAACTTGATTAAGTTGATTGCAGTGTGGATTCCAGACTTGTATTTAGCTACTTAGTTCGATCACAAACTAGAAATGGACATAGACGGAACTGAAGAAGAAAGTCAACTGGTTTATTGCACTTTCAGTCAAATTTTGAAATCTTCCTTCACTTTATTTCACCACAACAGTTTACATTAAGGACTCTGCACACTTATATGTTACCGGCTAAAAAGCGACTTGTTATAGAATCCAGCACTCGATAAAAAGACCCCCGATAAGCTGTTTACACCCAGGTCAGCAAGAAAGGAAAAAAACCCGACTTTTTGTTGTTAATACATTTTTATCCAAGAGTAAAATTCTGTGCCAGTTTGGAAAACCATAAAGAGGCCTTGAGAATATCACTCAGATGATTTGTCAATGAGGCATTTTTGTGAGAATCTTGATGAAGCGTAGAGACTTCCGGCTCGTCATCGTAATAATCTTCCGAGAAGTTCTCATAGTTACTGGAAGTGTTGACAGGGCGACTGGACAGTTGCTCATCCGAATCGAGGTAGACATCATCGACGAGTGAGAAGATATCGTCGGTCGACTTCGATGTTGTCGTTCTCAGTGAAGATGAATTGTTCTCATTGTAAGGGCAGTGGGTCAGCTGCGTGTAACTTATCCTGAAACCGGGTCCGTGACTGAACGCGTTGAACTTTCTCGGCGTTCCCGAACGGAACTCCATAGTGAAGACATTACTGTGCATTCGGGCTAACAGATTTTGATACCAAGTTTAAAATCATTAGTTTTTTTTACTATAACAATAATAGGAAAGTACCAATGACGGGTCTAGGACGAATATCGCCGTGAACGGAACTTAGTTTAGCACCACAGTATTTATCTTCGTCTTTGGAAGTTTGCTGACCGTCTTTGGATCCCCCAGGTATCCAGAGATAGTCACGTCTGCATACACTGGGCCCTACTCCCGCTCTAGGTTACAATAGTTCATTTAGTACGAATTAATATGAGCTAAACGAAGTTGGAATAGTTTACTAGAATTTCTTTAGCTCTTAGATGGATAGATGTATGGACAGGTAAAAAGATAAATGGTAGATAGATAGATACATATCTATATAGATAGATACATATCTATATAGATAGATACATAGACAGATGGATAGATAGGTAGACAGATAGGTAGACAGACTAATGGATAGTTAGACAGACAGACAGAAATAAATAAAGAAAGAAAGGTATATAGAGAGATAGATAGATAGATAGATAGATAGATAGATAGATAGTTACATAGCTAGACAAGTAGATATGAGAGACTGATAGACATATATGAATAGACAGACAGACGGGTAGGTAGATAGATATACAGATAGATGGATAGACAGATAGATAGACGGACAGGTAGATAGACAGATAGACAGATAGACAGATAGATAGATAGACAGATAGATAGATAGATAGATAGACAGATAGATAGATAGATAGATAGATAGATAGATAGATAGATAGATAGATAGATAGACAGATAGATAGATAGATAGATAGATAGCTAGATAGATAGACAGACTTATGGATAGTTAGACAGACAGACAGAAAGAAAGAAAGAAAGAAAGAAAGGGATATAGACAGACAGACAGAAAGAAAGAAAGAAAGAAAGGTATATAGATAGACAGATAGATAGATAGATAGAAAGATAGATAGGTTGTTTAATGCTGACTGACGATAAATGTGATCGCAACAGTTCTTACCTGTTATTAGGAACTTTTTTGGAGCTGACTTTATGTATTCCAAAAGCACCTTCAGGCGCAGCCAGGGCCAAGGCGCAGGCATTCGGAATGGCCCTGATACAGATCCTGTAGTTCTGGTTGTTGTAGTACTGGCCACCTTCGTAGTTGTAGCTCTTAATGAGGCCACCTGGTTGGTTGTAATACTGGAAGCAACCTCGGGGAGCTAATTCACCGTCAAACAAGTGAAAATGTAAAACACAAAGAACATATTAATTTACGAGAAATAAAAAGCAGTTACCTTGGTAAACGCTCGGTTGGTTACACTCAATCTGCCGGATGAGTATATCATACCGATAAAGATAACCTCCTACTAAAGTTGCGACATCGAAATTGACAATTCGTGGCTTTCCATTCAGTGGTTCGATAAGATCCAAGTAAACTGCGAGTGAAATGCAATTGAAAGTTTTGAATCAAAACTAAACTAATTGACCTAGTTACGCTTGTCTTACAGTGCTGATCGGGGTTCCTGCCGCAAAATTTATCGACACCCGGAATGAGTACCGAACCGGTTACCGAGAGATGCTGATCGAGGCAAAATCCTTGACGCGGCAACAGCATTCGTGAGTCATTGAAGTCTATACGAATCTACGAATGAACAATAAATAATCAGCATAGCTCATTCAACTGTTCGATTCTATCAGACTTAAGTAAATTAAAGATAATCTTTATTTAACTTAATTGAAGTCATTAGAAGTCCATCGGCATTCTATTCCATCTTATGGTCATTGTGTTTTTTTTCGCTTTTATTAAAAGTGAACAAACAACAAAGCTAAATAAAGTCAAAGAAGAAGGGATTTGGTTGGTCAATACCTGGCAGACGTGTGGAGACTCCACGTTCAGTTTCAAAGTGCATTGTCCCTTGCTAACGTCTGGTCGTGGGAAACTTGGATTCACGAAGTTGATTTCCATGGCCGCTGACGATGCTCCACACGAGTCTGAAAGACCAAAAACAGTAAAACAAATATTCAAACTTAATCAGCTTTTAGTGAGAACATGATTCGGTCTGTTGCAGTTTTGTAGACTAAAATAGTTTTTGATGAAAATTTGCCATTACAACTTTTATGTTTAAGTGATTTTGATACGTACATGTAGATGTAAAGGTGTCGTTTGATGAATCGTCCAGCTCTTCAACTGTGGATACTGTTGTTGTAGGCTTGTTTCCTTCTGTTGTAGAGGACTGCAAACTTTCGGTTGAGGATACAACTGTAGATGATGATGTTTCATTAGGGGCATCGGCGATTTCATCTTCTGGATTTTCAAAGTTCTCAGAAGTAGAATGATCCTGCGATTCTTGATTGTTATGATTCTGAACTTCGGGAATATTTTCTTCAGTTACCGAATCTTCGTTCACATCAGGATAAGTTTCAGTAGAAGGTGCTAGGTTGGTAAGTTCAATGTTGGAAGTCGTTTCAAGTGAAGATTGTTGTTCAACCTGTTCTTGGGTTTCGGAAAGAGGTTCTGCCTGTTGGGCTGTAGTGAAATGAGACTGGGTTGTAAGGTCAGAAAATCGTTCCAAACTGTCCTCGGCATTTAGTGAGTTCTCGGATGTTAGGACTGCAGCAAGATCTTCGTTTTCGTAAGGTAACAACTGCTCTAAAGTTGGTTCTTGTACAATGTCTGCAGTAGGAATCATTGATGGCTCCTGCAATTCGGCCACAACTTGAAGAAAAGTGTCTTCGGTTTCTTCGTTGCTGCTCGACAGTGTTGTCATATCTGGTTCTGGGGGCAATGCAACTGAAGTCAACTTCATAGGTAGCTCCGTCGATTGCTTTACGTGTAAATCGCTCGTTTTCAAAGCACTCGTGCTCAGGTCGGTTGAAGTAGTTGTTGTATAGGGGAACTTGGAAGTAGCCGTTTTTTGTGTGACCGGGGGTTTAGACGCCATACTTGATAACTTGTTGGCAAACGGAGATGGTTTTCCCGCCATTAGAGCTGCTGTATGTGCTAGAATCAGAGCAGCAATGCTCGTGTCAGCGCCAGGTGTTTTACCTGTAGTTGGCTTCTTCGGGGGTATGATGACCGAAACTGGACTTGGTTCGGGTTCTGTTTCCGAAGCAGTCGAGCTGGTTGTTTCAATTGCTTCCGCGGTGTTTTCTGAGGAGGATTCTGGAACACTTTGACTTTCTGGGTACGAAGCAGGAACCTCGGTACTTTCAACCTGCTGAGATTCTTGTACGAGAGAGTGATTCTCAAGGGCGTCAGTACCTTCTAACTCGCTATACTGTTCTTCTTCTTGGTTGACAGGTAGAACTTCTACTTGGGTTATGTCATCTGCATGACCCATCTCTACTTGGTTGATTCCCAAGTCAGAAACTTGTTCGTCAGTTGCTTCGTTCACGTATGTAGTATGTTCTGTTGCCAACTCCTCTTGCAGATTAAGTAAGTCGTATGTGGGCGAAGCAGTCGTTAAGACATCGGTGATATTGTCCTGCGAATATGGGTCCTCTTCTTGCTCGACAGTCGGTACTAACGGTACGGTAATGACGGTTGTAACTCCGCCGTCTTCGCCGTCTTTGTTTTCTCCAGCGCCCATAGTCTTGTTGGTGATGATGACGTAAATAGTGCTAGGGCCAGTTGCAGGACTACTTTCTGTGACGATCAAAGCCAGTGGTGCACCGGTTGGTTTGTATACTGGGCTGCCGGTTATGGGCTTTGGAATCTCTTCGGAAACCTGTTCTGGGCTGCCGAATTCCTCGGGTGTCGGCGGGTAGAGCGATACCTTATATGAGTTATCAGTATCGTTGAAAACTGGCCTTGAAGCAAGTATGTCACTAATGTCCGTCGGCGTGTTTACGATGTCTAGAGACGATGCACTAGACGTCTCTGTTTCGGTAACGCTACCAGTGGGCGGGTAGTTGGGATTATTCAGCAACTGTTCGACAACATCATTTACTTGATCGAGGTCTTCCAAGTTCCATGGGAATGTAGTGGTACTAGTTGTTGTCTGCTCGTGGTCGTAATAACTTGAATGGGGCACCGATTCTGAAGTTAACTCGAATTCAGAGGTACTGGAATCTGCGTAACTGCTAACAGCTTCAGTTACATCAAAGAACGGAGCTGCTAACTGCTGTTCCTGGGTAGCGTTCGAGTAAGGCGTCGCCTCGGCTTCGTACTGTTCCGGCTCGGTGGAACCAACCTCTGATGATGTGGAGAGCGTGGAACTGGGAGATGTCCATGCGGTGTTAACGATATCTAAATCTGACTGATCTTGCGCGACGGTTACGCTATGCTGGCTGGTAGAAATAATAGTAGGGTTGGTAGTCGGATCTTGACCGTGTGTAATGAAGATGTTTTGAATGATGATTTGTGACGGCTTCTGTTTAACGATGTCTTCGAAACCCGGGTAGAGAACTTCCATCTGACTGAGAGGTATGTTGGAAGGCATCGTAGGCGGTGGAGCATCCAAATCTTCCATGAAAGTCGAGTTCATTTCATGTTCTCGCAGGAAATCCTCGATACTCAGTTTGTTGTAAAGAATGGTTCCGTTAACGAAAGACTCGGACGGAACAAAAACTGTCTCGTTATCGACCCGCACCGTTGGTAATCTCTGAGCCGCTCTTTTACGATGGTTCTCCTCGATCTCGTTTTCACTCAGAGGCCTAACATTTACAGTTCTGTTACGAATGTTCCACACGGGCGTCGGTAAGAACGTGTAAGACTGTTTCTCCTCGTTGGTTCTAGTTAATTTACCTTCTGTAGGGTAAGAACTAGGTTTCCCAGTGGCTGCATTTCTAGATGGACTTTGGTTATTGTGATACTGTATACGTCCATGTTGCAATGAAAAGAAGCCGCTTTTCCTTCTTCCCGGAGTCAGAACGGCTTTGTTAAAAGCACGCGCTTCTGACATCTGTTCTTCCTCAATTACCTCGGGGTTTTCCGTTGCGGTTATTGCATCTTCCGAAGGGTCTGAGGACTTGTTTCCGAAGAATCTTACCATGCCATTCAGTAAGGAAAAAATACCTTGTGGTGATTTCAATTGAACATTGGAATCCAACCTACGGGTGGTCGGTAGCCCAGCGGCTTTGCGGCCGGTGGCTTCCTCATCCGGCAAGGAATCCGGTGATCGAACTCGAGTTATAATGGTGAACGATGAAGGGTTCGCATCGTCAGAGGATCTTTTCAGTTTGTCTACGACTTCTGTTACTTCTATGACATTGGGGAGTTTCTGTGGGGCGCTCTTTGTCTCGTTAGCCTTGGCGAAACGACGGACGAATAGCATGCTAGGCGATTTTCCAAAGTTCATCCATTCTGAATAGAAAATTCAACAATCATTTAGTAACTTAAATTAACGTAAAGGGCGGGTTCGGTAAACTTGAAGTTCTGGAGACGAACAAAAGATAGCATTTTACACAGTTAAGTAACCTTCATAAACTGCTTACAGAAACTGAGTAACCATTAGATCTTATGAAATTAGTCATTTGGAGTCTGTATCTTACCAAAACTCTGCGCTAGAGATAGCCCCACTGCTGCAGCTACAAACAGTCTCAGCCAGAACATCTTTAAGGTTTCCGTGTTTTCAGTACGAACTCATGTAACGAATCGCGATGTTTCTAGTACGACAACCAAGCTGCAAATGTAGCTTAGAATGTGTTCTGCGGCGACTTGAAGTGTTAAGAAGTAGCGAAGCACGGTGAACAACCTTGATGTCTTTTGATACATACGGCCAAAAGGTGGACGTGGGAAAAAGCTGCGAACATCAACTCTGCTGTGATACTTCTTCCGCAAAGCAGTGTGCTTCTCATCTTGGTGTTGATTAGCCAACTGTGACTATCCGGTGGGAAATTTCTCTGTATACTTTGACAACCAGCGCCTCGTTCATTTTATTCTGGCAATAATTTCGATGTTATTAACCGGTTTAGTGCTCAAGTCGCATTCCGGCTATTGACCATTGCTAATTGGCAGAAACTGCTTTCCCTTTCTTGCTTCCTTGTTAGCAGAGTCCATATACTTTGGATTACTGAATAGCAAAATGCAGCAACTTTCCATGTGATTAGATGCACGGAATGATCAGAGGGATATTGACGGTTATTTGTGGTCTCGGTATAGACAGGAATTCGACAACATGTGTGTTCACGGAGCAAATGTCGTTGTTCTTCTTCGAATTTGCGATGCAAAGTTTTATGAACAGTTTAAAACGTATATGATAACCGAGGTACGGATACATGATTCAAGGGTACTTTTGTCCAAACACGGTGATTTTCCCAATAAGTACCGAGAGTTTCGCCGTATGATGCATTGCAGGTTTCCCGCACTTCGCCATTCGCCTTTTCTCATTCTCTTGTTGGAGTAAATGCACCGAAGTTGTCGTAAACATGTCAGCAAAGTTTCATACACGTAGCAATACCACTTGAAATATAGATTCAAACTTCTTCAATCAACCAACTCCCCAGCATGAAACCTTATTTAATCGTTATAGATATGTACCATCTTAAACGACCTGAACGTCGTCTAGTTTTGCTGCTTATAATATCTGATTTTTTAAAATTCATTGAATTGCTAATCTAGTCATCAATGTACAAGTTGTTTTGCTTTCTTAAAATACAGTGTTGAGGCCATCTACCGGTGAGATTTCACTTCTCTCCTCTATTCGTACTTTCTTTTAAGACTGCTTTATGTTATTACGTAACCCTCACATGTATTAAATGGAAGCTAATTATTCCAGATTACGTCTCCATCCCTCTTGGATGCATCAGTACAGTCCAGAGCTAAAAATTCAAGTCCTGAATGGCGGATAACTATTGTAACTCCCAATATTCATGATTTTATTCCGGCAAAACTAACCAACCTATTTCAACGAAACTTTACAAGTACATCAAGCGACACCAGGTCTACAACTGGCAATTTTTGGGTTGCTATATCTTTCAAACTCTAGGAGCAATAAGCAGTCAAACTTTTCACCCAGCAAGAACCCTTTTTTTATTGCTCTATGACTGTACGCATTCACTCGTTTTCAGGATGTTATTTCGCCAACTGTAACAACATAGGAATTTGCATTGATACCATATCTGATGGTATAGACATGTTTATTACACTAATGTTTTCTCTAGCCTTCCTAGTAATCAAGTAGTAAACAAGACAGATTTCATCTGAACTCTAGATAAAGTCGAACATATTACAAATAGTATGCATAGCATAATCAACGGGAAAAGAAACACTAAAATCGAAGACAGTAAACGAAAGCAGTAATTTCTTATCATGAGGAAAGTATATGAAATCGCTCAGCAGAACGGCATGTCGGAAAAGTAACTGTAACATTATAACAGGTTCCAAATAATACAGGAGATGCAAGCGTGCGGGGAAGCTACACAGGTTGGGCTAATCATTCAGGGTACCTCGTGCTTGGCTTTATAGCAGCGTTTCCAGATTTCACACAGAACGACGGTCGAGTGGAAGCGATAAAAGATAGCCAGAGGCATGCTAACATTGGTTATGATAATCCACGACCACTTGCCGTAGAATTGCAGCTGGACGGGGTTGACATCGGCGCGACTCTTCTCCAGCGTGTTGACCGTCCACATGGCGAAGTTGGAGACCAGAAGGAAGGTGACAACCTCGCGGCCCGGCTTGCGACGCTGCTGGTCGCTGGTGTACGTGTTGCGACGGGAAGCGTCCAGTATGAATAGAGTCTGGGTAAGGGCCTGTAACAAGAGATTCTAACTGAATTTCACTGTGTTATACTATTTAAGTGTAATGCTATTTAACTTAAAGCGCTTTGTTAAGTAGCTGTATAATAGTTGGGCTTATCTATTTTGGTATGATATAGTTTTATTTCATGGTATTTAACTTTAACGTAGAGCGTCCTTATTTTAAATCTTTCCTGGAATCATGGTTATTAGTTGGAACTTTTGAAATAGCTTCAAATCTTGTAATGCTATTTGAACTTAACTATTAAGTAATCAAATTACATTGTATGAATAACTTAGTAATAACCAAAGGCTACTCATCACAAACATCATGGTTTCTAAAAATGAAAGTTACGAACAGTTGCCAATCAGTATGTTTTCCGCATGGATAAACTAATACCACGTTCAAAATTATAACCCCTCGTTTCCAATTTGGAGTGAATTCAAGTTGACCATATTAAAATATAATTACCTAACTTAAATATTAGTTATGTAACTTAACAATTTTTTTTTTTATTCTTGTCTCGATTTCACTGTTTTGTAACATCTTCGTGTAGCAAAGTCGTTTGATAAGATTGTATTAGAAACAGTCGTTCTAATGATGCTATTTGAGCTACCTTATAATTAAATGATAGCTAATGGATTATTCACACGGCTGCTGTATTCCCCTGATAAATTATATCAAAGTTTATCAAAATATCATACCAAGTTACTTAATCTGGCTTATAGTATCTCTGTGAACGTTCAAACGTACCTGAAGTAAGCAAGCAATTGCAGTGCAGAGTACCAACGAAGTATCCTGCGATTCTATTTGGAAATGGGCGGCGATGATGGTAAAAGTGTTATAGGAAATAACACCGATTTGTCCGAAAATAAGTAGAACGTCATCCAAATCCAGTTTTCTACCCGTGTCGAATCTCAATTCGCGCACCTGTTGAATGTTTATCACTCAAGCTGTTAATCAAGTTTAAAACTTAGTACATGAAATATTCCCATACCTGGTAGAGTCCAATTAAAACTGCGATGAACGCCATGGAATACAGAACGAGGCGCGCCATATTGACCTCCATGATGGCCACGGCCTTGTAGCCTTGCTTGTTGATCAGGGCGAAGAACATGATGAGACTGATAATGGTCAAAACCAGAACGAAAATGCCCGAGAAAAGTCCTTTGTTAGCCCGGGCGCAGTCCACGGAATAATGATGCCTCGACCGGCGACCGGCGCTTGAAGAATTTGACGGTCTCCGACCGTTGTCGGTCAGCGACAGGTTCTTCCACATGACGTACAAGATGGCTGCGCTGATGAGACTGTATTCAATGGCGCAAGGAAACAGTAGAGGACTGGCTTCCTGTACCAAGTTACCGAGAACCTCTGACCGCCGGCACTCGTCGTTGAGCGAGAAGTTCTCTTCGGCGATAACCCCGTCGGAATCGAGAGTGTCGAGCGCGCTGACCAAGGCCTCGGCTACTGCGTTGAAAATCTCGCCGCTGCCTTCGATTATCGGCGGCGCTGAAGTTGTTGAACTGGCCGCTGTGCTTGCTGAAAGTTTTGTAGCCAGTTTGTGGTATGCGGTACCTGAAACAAATAAGGATATCTTATAATGTGATATACAAAGAAATGATATAGGAGTGCTTTGCTCAGTGAAAGTATCACTAGTATTGATACGGTAAAATATTCAAGACTGCTGGCTTAGGATCAGAATAGTTATACTGAAGTTATCATATTACATATATTGAGTCAGCGGATAATGTACGACTGCTATTTACTTGTAACTTTATACTGATTCAGGATATGGTTAAGTAGTTCTGTTGTGTAGTTTTACGACAATATAGTTATGTAGTTATAGAATAAGATAGTGATTCAGTTATAAAGGGAATTACTTGAAGTGATGTTACTCTTGACGTTCGAATGATCCTCGTGATGATCGAACAGTATTTCGTGCTTGGTTTCCTCGATAATGACGTTCAGCCAAACGCAGAGATTAGTGGCAATCATGTGCATCAGTCCGAAGTTAGCAATGGCTTTACTGTGCCGTATGGTCATCTACGTAATCAAGAAGAGAATATCAGCAATTTTACTTCGTATAACAGTTAAATAACGAATACTAATACCATAATGTTGCAGCTTTAAAATTATAGTAAGTACATTTTCTTAATCTAGTACTTGTTTGTTTTGTATCTACATCTGTGGTTTATAAATACTTATGTAAATAGCTGACAAAGTCACTACATCGTCACCTTTGCGTTGAGAAAGATGAAGTACATCTGGATGAATGTGAATAATACTCGAGCGGCAGGCGTGATCGCTAATAGTATATTGTGACACTGACTGTTGATATCCACTTCGAAATACTGGCCGAACTCCAAGCAGGAGTAAATCATGCTACCAACTCCGAAAGCTAGAGAACGATTCAAGTACAATCATTACATATTACAGCGAGTTCTAGCTTGAGTGATGCTTACCAACAGCTCCAATACGCAAGTAGAAGGATCCGTAATGAGGGGCAGTTTCATTGCTAAACGTCCGCGGTCGCACTTTTTCTTGAGGTTCAAATCCCGATTCGGCAAAACCATCCTCAGTACCTTCCGGTCTTTTCCGTCCTGTTTTTTTGTGTGTAAACAGTTCGCAATGACTTAACTTCTGACCATTAAGCATACGAGTTCAGTTCATAATTAACGAGGTATGTCAAACTTGTTCTAGTACGAAAAGCTGCCGCTAGATGGCTCTGAAGATCAAAACAAAGAAAACTGCGCAGTAAACAAATGAGGTTCTTCCTAGTCTTTCAGATCCTAGGTGCCGTTTCTATCGTTTCAAATTCACGCCATTTCTATGGTAATGGTTCTATCTAATGATACTTAAATTTAATGAATTGCCTTAGTTTAAGTTATTCAACTTCTCATAGTCTTAGCTATTATTGATTCTGTATTTATATACTTGGATTTATAGTATATTTGCAAACGATATTCCGGTGTATGTATAAACCGTTACATTAGTCATCGGCATACAAATGTTACTTCTACTAGGTAAGAGATACATGTAGTTTGTCCATAGCTATTCTAAGCATTCAGACTCTAAGTGAAAGGAAATGATTAGACGTACTTGTGCATCCTCCGGTCGACGAAACCTTCTGTCTCATTAGTGAGAAGAACACGTAGAGAAGGTAAAGAATACTGCCCAGATACAAGTAGATATAAAAACCCTACAGACGGAATGTGAATTTTTTATCAGTTGAATTAGATACAGTCAGATGTGGCAACATGGAATACGCTTTTTGTAGACTTACCAAATACGAAGTGGACGTGACGTGAATTGAAATCACTTCGGACATGGGGAACGCCAGACCCATGATAACCAAGATCTTGGCGTACAGGGCGCTGATGACACTGACGAAAGCTTCACTGCAACGATTAACGAGGATCATAAATACAGAAGTAATTCACCAATTAAAGGTATCTCAGATCCTAATCAATCTAAACTAAATTAACGTAAACTATGTACATTATATGTGAAGTTTCTAACTCAAAATGCTGGTTCTTTCAACTGAGTCTTATTTTCGACTTCCATATCGACAGAATTGTTGAAAACTTAAAATCTGAAGCAAATCTACTTGCTGCTCGTTAAAAAGGTAATACGAAGTAAGCACATACTCTCCGCGTTTCTTCCAGCGTTGGAAGCGAAAGTCCGAAACACCGAGACCCAAGGTAGACATGGGAGTCCCTTCACGAGTCATGTTGCTCCTGTGGTCGCTGCAAACAAGTTTCAACCGGTATTATTTAGATGCATTTCAAATTGCTTTCAAGTAGAGTTATTAAGAACACGCAGTGGCTTATTTATTACAGCTTAAAAAAAATCTGCGTTTTTGATACCGTTAACTACATGATAAAGAGGCACCGCCATTAAAGTCGATCCTATAAGCCTTAGTGATGATTTCAAGATAATAGAAAAAGCGCATTCTCGTATCACGTATTCTGTATAAACATAAATACCAAAACCTATACTGAACCGTGTGCAAGCAAAGGTTCGACCCACTTTCTTATTCAGATAATGTTTATGGCGAGTACCCGAAAGGGCCTATTGATGTATATTTCTAGGTATATCTCTTATTGACTGAAGGATATATATAGTTTATAAGTTTTTAACTTTCTGTATATTGATTGTGCACATTTAAAGTAGAAGAGTCTGTTGAGTTATATTCGATTATGACATCTTTCATGTCCACAGGGCGAAAAGCCAAGACAAGTTATTTCATTACCATTTCAATTAGATTTGGAAATAATATTTACAGGACGTAGGATGACTTGGTACTTAGTATTACGTAATGATAGCATAACTCATATATATTTTTAAGTTATATTATATTATGTTACTATCTTCATCGGTATACTACAAAACCATGTGATGGGTTGTCATTATGCTAATTAGAGCAATAAAAAAGGGTTCTAGCTGGTGAAAAGTTGATCGCTTATTGCTCCTACGCTTTTTGAGGTATAGGTACACAAAAAATACTGGGCGTAGACCTAGTGGTACAGAATGCATCTCTGGAGTTTCGTTGAAATCGGTGTGTTAGTTTAGCCAAAATAAATTCCTAAAAGTTGGAATTTAAGAAAAGTAGAAAACAGAAGAAGACCGTACGAAGTAATCAAGAGGAGTTTGATTAAAAGTTACGTTGAGTTTTAGTTTGTGAAGATAAGAGAAAAACGCTGGTATGTTTCACCTTTCCGCATGAACTCGAAGCATGGAGAAATCCACGTTAAACACGGGACTCTTGGGAGTGTGCGGATAACTGTGGACGGTGCTCTCGTTGTCCGTCATCAGATCCCTGCGGAGTTCCACTCTTTTCTCCAGCCGGAGGAGAGCAGTGCCGCTGTTGATGGTCTCCGTCACCTGTGCGGAATCGACGGGAGTCTCGTCGTAAGGCCCATCGCACTCGGCGTTGGTCTTGACGTTGGAAACGTGGGTTTCTGTAAGGTCCGCAGCTTTCTCCATGATTCTCACAAAGCGGGCTGACTTTTTGAGTTTCTCACCTTCAGCGCCTTCGTTGGAGCTGCATGACGTCACTCTATTTTGGCGACACAGAGAAAAAATACACGGCATAAAGAGTTTGCTGATTCACTTTGACTGGAGGCTATTTGAAAAAACTACCACATGCTAGAGTTTGGGCGTTATGAACAACCGCCCGATGTTCAAGGACAAGATGTCTTTCATAACTTAATTGCATTCTTTTTCTGTTTTTTATGTTCATTAGATACTTACGTAGATAGACAGGTAGAGAAGTAGATAGACAGACTGATAGACAGATATGAATAGACATACAGACGGGTAGGTAGATAGATAGACAGATAGACGGATAGACAGACAGGTAGATAGATAGATAGACAGATAGATAGACAGAGAGATAGATAGAGAGTTAGATAGATATATATATAGCTAGCCGGACAGGTAGATAGATGGATAGATAGATAGATAGATAGATAGATAGATAGATAGACAGATAGATAGTGTGATGGCAAGTATCGTTACAATAGGTAGGTAGACAGAAAGATACATAGATACATAGATAGACAGATAGATAGATAGATAGGCATTTAGACAGATAGACACAGACAGATAGGTAGATTGATAAATAGATTAGACAGACAGACAGCCAGACAGACAGACAGACAGACGGATAGATGAACGGAAAGTTTGTCAAATAGCACGCTGGATTCAAAAAAAAATTCCGGCATTGTCTGATTTCGATCTCACCGAAGTAAAGGGAAGTAGGACACTGTAGGCAACTTACGTGAAACGATGCGCCATTTTCACCCGCGGTTATTCTTTAACGACTTTTCTCGGCTTTTTTAATTTTCTATTTTTCGGACACTGTATAAAACTGCTGCACTGAGTCTCTTGGTCGCTTTCCTTTAGGAAACAAAAAGAAAAAACGGTGCCGAAACGAAAATTACAAAAAACGGTGGACGTTTCCAGATAAGGACAAGTCAACCAGTCGCGGCTTGGTCAAGGTGCTGTGCGGCGCCAAAAGCAGCAACTCTTTCCGTGAAAATGTATTTCAGTTCAAACACCATAAACGAACAATCGTGAACTTCTTCAGTCGACATTTTTTCCAAATCCAAAGTTCAAGTTATTTTTTTAAAAAAAGTTCCACAAGAGTTTAAAAAAGAGGGAGTGTTTTCTAACTCCTACTCACTACACTGACGTTCAGAGAAACAAAGATGGCAACTTCCCTGTGGCTATAGATAAGTTCATCGTTTTGCTTGTCTTCCTCAAAAAGACGAAACTGAAGGGTAAATCAACCCGTAGGTTGAATACAAACTCTCGACGAAACGAAAGAAATGAACGAGTGTTTCAATCATTCGACCGAATTTTCGAGATTCGACGACCGGGATGAACAAAAGACTCGGCGTGACGTTACGAGACACGCACCGAACAGCTGACGTGTTGTACCGTGACTGAAACGCGAGCTGCTTCCCTTCTCGACTTTTACCCGCAGCTATCTTCTATTTGCCTTTCTCCCTTTTCATTTGTTTCCTTTTTGTTTCTCAATGTCTATAAGGATAGAGCGAAACTTGAACTTTCGACTTGTGGTCAGTCCTTTCAGGTTTTCAGGTATCGATTATATCGTCGCAACAGTTCAGTGTTTGCCTGGCAGGCACTTGAACTTTTCTACTATTAGCGTTAGGTACACTTTTGTCCTCTCTCTACAGTAATGGCTAGAGGCGGCTTGATAGTTTCCTTTAACGACTTGGAAACACAAAAGGCTTAACTTTGAACGTTGTATACTCACTATCATCGACTACAATACACCTGATGTAATATCTACTTTTTAAGACACTAAGATGTTTGGAAGAAAGAAGTACTGAATGATCTGAAGTACCTTTAGAGAAACTGACTGGGCAAAAGTCGAGCAGGTTGCATGATGCGATTAGATCTATACAGGGGCGTTGATGGGAATTGCAGTATCCGCTATCCGGAGTTTGCAGGTTTTTAAAACAGATTCAGTGGGCAAACTGAATTTATCCGGGGACTCGGAGGGCCTTTTTATCGAACGTGGAAACGCTCGATTGTTATTCAACACGCATAGGTCATTTCTATGTCAGTCATGAGAATGATATTGATAAACTTTCGGTCACTTCTTTTATTGTAATTTTTTTTTCTTTGGTCCTTTTTGTGAAATGAAGGCTCGTCCGCCATTTTCCCGCTGCCATCGTGGGAAAATGTCTTTCTTTCTTTTTATATTTATTTTTTTCTGGGTAAGTTTCGGCCTCGCCTGCGTCAAGTTACGCATTTCTGAGTACCTTCATGGTTCGAATGTTCGAGTAAGAAAATAAATTTGGCGTACCGCGGTTACTGGATTTCACCGCCAGGTGGCAGCTTTTCTTAACTTTCTATTTGGGTTGAAAGTATAGTTGGACTCGCAGCCCTAGTTATATACCTAGTCTCCTTCCTATGACCCCATAAAGTTCTTCACTATAGACGAAAGTTTTTGCGGTCGAGAATTCATCCCCTATTGTTTTTAAGATGGCGGAGAATTGTACTGAAATTCGATTGTAAAGTCGATTGCTACCCAAGTTCTCAAAGATAGAACAGCCAAAAAAATACTGAATATAGAACTGGTAGTCAGTTACACAGTAGTAAAGTTTCGTTTAAATCGGGTTGTTAGTTTTGCCAAAATGAAATTCGAAATTTGACAAGATTCATAATTTCTCCATCATAACGTTATAAACCTTTAAAAAATCTCTTTCTCTGAAGTTTTATGGCTGTAACTAAACTTTCTTGATTGGCTTTATATACGAATCCGTGTTTTCTTTCCTTGCTTCTGCGAATACTATTTTTACTTTATTGCTGCTACTATTACTTTACTACTGATATTAATATTACTACTTTTACTACTACTACTACTACTACTACTACTACTACTACTACTACTACTACTACTACTACTACTATTACTACCACTACTAGTATTACTACTAATACTATTATTACAACTATTGCTTTTGCTACTATTGCTACTATTACTGCTACTTTTACTACTATTACTACTATTACTACCATTACTACTATTACTACTATTACTACTATTGCTACTATTACTACTAATAATACTATTATTACTATTACTATTATTGCTACTATCACTACTATTACTACTATTACTACTCTTGCAATAATAATAATTACTACTAATATTATTATTACTACTACTGCTACTATTGCTACTAATACTTCTAATACTACTATTACTACTATTACTACTATTACTACTATTAATACTATTACTACCATTAATACTAATACTACTAATACTGCTATTACCACTATTACTACGATTACTACTATCACTACAGCTATTAACCATTAATTACTATTATTAGTATTCATATTATTATAAACTAATAGCACTAAAAGATACTACTATAACTACTGTTATCCTATTGGTATTTCATATTGTTAATACCCATGAACTGAGTCGCATAAAACTATTCTTAATAATGATTGCACTGTATTATGCAGGTCAAATTGTGTTTTGTTTTATTCCCAAGTACGTAGTCTTAAAGAACAACACAATGGTTGATACTATTCTAGTTTTGTTGGTTTGTGATTACAGCCTGGAGATAGCCGCTAGCAGTCGTGATCATTAACACGAGGCACGATATGTACCAAGGGTAGCATTTCGTTCGAGACATGCGTGACTAATGAATTCGTACCTTACTGGCGGACTGTCAAGGTTTACTGTATTCACACTCAGCGTTTCTAGATTCATACTACCTTCATGTTCTATTCAAATCGGAGGTTATGGCAGTTCAGCATAACAGACTAACAAAAACACCTTGCGCTTTTTAACAACGACAAGAATATTCTAAAAACAGGTGATTTAAATAAGATTAAGATTAATTTCTATAATCATTTTTATGAGTTCTCTAACCGACAACATGTAGTAAGAAGTCAACCCTTTAGCCAAAGCACAATCCAACACCAACAATGCAGAAACAAACATGGTATCCAACTTTGAATCTATCTTTATTGGTTTAAAAGTGATTTATAACAAAAGTAAAATAAAGACACACACACATATATATATATATATAATAAATAAATAAATTGACGGATTTTTGTTTCTCAGTACTGATGAAGCTTGTTGCGGCGGTAAACAAAATTCCAACACGTGTTTAATGCATTCGGTACAATGGGATTTCAGTTCATGAATATGTAGACTCATGTTCAGCAAGGCTGTTTTAGGTGGTCGTGCTGTAATTCATGTCAGATATAGACTGAATAGGTTGCTGACACTGACTGAAATCTAATCAATCGACTGAACAGTTCACCAATCAGCTTATTGTTCGGTCAAAGTTACTGTTTTCCAGTCAGCCAGACGGAGAGTGGACCTTGTACTGTAACACTTGTTTGCTACCTATTATTGACACACAGTTTTTTTTGGACATATCTCATTGCTGTGCAATCGCTTTTCGGACTGTCAAAAGGTTCTTATCATCTACTGCAGAGAACAATAGCCTCATTTATCTGAATCACATGAAAGAGGCATTAAGAGAGAAGTAAACAACACTATACTGATTTGAACAAGGACGTGATTCATCAGTTAAGATTGTTTTGTATCCCAGTGCTTTTAAAAGGAAAACAGCAGCATTCCACGAATAACATAACTATAATTACAGTGTTGATAATAAACGTAATGCTGTATTGTTTTCTTGATACCCGAACGACAAAATGAGACGAGAAAAGCAACTATTACGCGGTACAGTTACAACTTAAAGAGAATAGGACGGTTTGTGTAAGTAGTAGAATAGAAGGATCTTCATTACATGTATACAGAAACATACGAAAAGGCGATTGTTAATTACATTCACGTTTAGGAAGAACCTACTGTCTACTCGTTTAAGAGACGGGGCAAAATGTAGTTTGAAATAGTCCGATAGTTTATAAGAATTCAGAAAATCAGCTCCTTTTTAACTTTATAGCATCTCTTCCAGATTTCGCAGAGACACACAGTCGAATGGTATCTGTAGAAAATGGCTAGAGGTCGACTAACGTTGGTGATTATAGTCCACGGCCACATTCCGTAGAATTCGATCTGCAGGGGATGTGCGTCAGCCCGGCTTTTCTCCAGAGTAGTCACCGCCCACATGACGAAATTGGTAACCAGCAGGAAAGTGACCACCTCTCGACCTGGTTTTCGCTGCTGCTGTTCCACAGTGTACGAAGTCCGTTTCGAAGCGTCCAGAATGAACATGCTCTGTAACGTGGTTTGTAGCAGGGCGAATAGGCCGGTCATCAGGACGAGAATACTGTCCTTCTGGGTGCTGAAATGGGCGGCGATGACTGTGAAAATGGTGTACGATACTATTCCAGTTTGACCGACTAGCAGCAGTATGTTGTCCAGGTCGATGCTACGTTTAGAGTCGAACCGAAGTTCGCGCATTTCGTAGATGCCCATCAGAACTGCGATGAAGGTCATCGTGTAAAGAATCAACTCGGCGATGTTCACTTCGGTGATGGCGATGGCTTTGTACTCGGGGTTGTTGATAAAGACAAAGAAGAGAATCATACTGATGATGGTCAGTACTAGAACCAGGATACCGAAGAAGAGGCCCTTGTTAGCGTTCGTGCAGTCGACCGAGTAGTGGTGAGGAGACCGACGCTGCGAGACGGACGAACTCCTCGGCGTATCGCCCGGTGTCTCGATGGGTGGATGAGAACTGTCGCAGCTGTGCTTCCAGATCTCGTACATGATGGCTGCGCATATCAGACTGTACTCAATGGCGCACGGAAATAAGAAGGGACTGGCGTTCTGGACTAGATTCCCCATCAGATCCGTACGGCGGCATTCGTCGGCTAGAGAACCTCGCTTGACCCGGTGCTGCTCGTGAACGGCCTCCGTCAAGTTGACCGATGGTCCGTGATCAGATGAATGTGCTGTATGGCTTACTACTGGGGTAAAACACAGGTTTTTATAATTTAATCTATCAATGATTTGAGTATTTACGATAGTAAGAACAATACATATCACCTGGAAGTCTTCAAACTAAACAATAAGACGTAGTAATAGTAACATTTATAACTAGCAGTAGTTAGATAGATACGGAATACAAGTAAACTGAGGCAAATACAACTGAAATGAATAGCATTCGTATGTTTGCTTTATAGTGATACTTGAAGCGTTTGGTGGGTAAGAAATATCACCTTGAGAAACTGGATGATGTACAGGACTGCCATGATGCTGGAAAAAGAGCATCTCGTGTTTGGTCTCTTGGATAATGACGTTGAGCCAAACACACATGTTGGTAGCTACCATGTGCATCAGTCCGAAACGCGCCAAAATGCGATTACGATGCTTCATAATTTGCATCTGTGATAAAGAATGAATTGATATCAATTCAAATAATATTAGTGTCTCATAAAAGAAAGTTTTATCTGGTATACAAATACCTTCGCATTGAGAAAGATGAAATACATCTGGAAAAACGTAAACAAGGTTTGCGCAACGGGCGTGATGGCTATGAGGATGTTGTGACAGCGCTCGTCGGAGGCCAGGTCGAAGTACTGCCCGAAATCCAGGCCGGAGTAGATCATACTTCCAACCCCGAACACTATGAGACAAACAAGGATTTTGACGAGTTCCAATCAAGTATAGCTTACTTATGGTAAATCAATTACTATTTGTTTTTCTATCTATCTACATATCTATCTATCTATCTAAATATCGGTCTATCTGTCTGTCTATCTATCTATCCATCAATCCACCCTATCTATCTATCTATTTACCAATATATCTGTCTGTGTATCTATCTATCCATCAACCCACCCTATCTGTCTATCTACCTATCCATCAACCCATCTATCTATCAATTTATCTATCCATCTATCTATTTATCTGTCTGTCTATCTGTCTACCTAACTATCTATCTAGCTAGCTATCTAGTTATATATCTATCTATCTATCCAGCTATATATCTCACTCTCTATATCTCTTTCCACCTACATCTGCCTATATAATCTACCTATCTATGCGTCAACATCTCTACCTATCTATTATCTACCTTCCTCTCTATCTGTCTTTCTATCCATCTATCTATTATAGGGGTATTACCAACGCCGCCCATTCTCAAATAAAATGATCCATAATTGGCGCTCTTCGTTGGGTCGAGTTGACGTCCCAATCGAGCCCTCAGTCGATTCGTGGCAACCTGCATCAGCGAGGACCCGTACAGGTTCGATTCGGCGTCGACATTCTCTTTCCTCTGCTTCATTTTGGCCATAAATTCTGGCAAGATACATTCAGACATCAGTCAAACAATCGAATACTGAAAACGTACAGAAAATAACGCGGAATTCAGTCAATGTTTACTTCTGCACTGGAACTGCAACTCCAGGAGGGGACTCTTCAGAAGCATGTAGACGTATGTAAGGAAGACGATGGCCGTGAAGTACAGATACAAATAGAATCCCTGGAAATCAAACACAATTTCAGATATTATCAAATCTTCGTTCATATGTTACGCTTTAGAACATAGCAAAAGGTGCTGATGGAAAAACGCTGAATAAGACTGACCTTGTAATACGACGAAGGTATCTTGCTAGATATGACTTGCGATATAGGGAACGCCAATCCCATGACGATCAGAACGGTGCAGTACAGCGCACTGAGCACCGTCAGTGCTGACTGCCTAAAACAGATTCCAGGACTGAATCAACTTGGGTCATATCAGCTAATGACTAACTATTCGAATCAATCAAAGAGTTGATTCAACCTATTCGTGTGCACCTTAGGGCAACTAGAATACCAAAGTTTAATTCAGGTATGTAATAAACTTCACGTTAGATTGGTACAAAGCTTTCAGATATCATTAAGACTGCTTAAACAGGTAAACTCAACACACCATTCTCTTCAAGATAGATATGGGATACATACGGATGGAATATTTTAATAATCCAAATAGAAAACCTAGTATTTCTGTAATGTCATGCCAGGGTATAGTATCGCGAATTAAACCTAAACCATCCGCGGAATATTCAGTAGAGTATTGAACGTACTGGCCCTGATTCTTCCACAGTTTGATCCTGGCCGCCATTTTGTCATCGCTGCGCGGGTAGATAGGTGTAGCCTGGCCGCTGGAGCAGGTCGACTGGAACGGTAATGGAGATGCCGGCAGAGGATCCTTGTTTTCAATCTCATCGCGTATCATGGGCGTGTGCTCGTCCGGCCTCAACTCCTCGACGATGTTCTCCACGGCAGAGACCCCGTCCGGCACGTGATTGATTGTCAGATCGATGTGATCTACCCGACAACTATCGACAACGCGTTAATGACTACGTTGATTAACTCTGATATGTCACACAAGATTACACATAAATTTTAACTTTTAATTTTAAGCAGTTGATAAGTAATTAACGGTTAGCGATTCAACGTTGATTACTAGTAGCTTAATCTTAATATACTTTAATTCAGTTTTATTATAATGTAACTTGATTAAAGTTGCAGTGAGTTCTAGAATTAACTTTAACTAATGAAAAATACTACTTAATGTGTATTTCGTCAAAATACATAGAAAATACTTTAAAGGTAAAATTTTGACATAATACTCAGTATAAGACATAATTTGAAATTAAATTAAACATAATAATAAAACATATAATAAAGTAAAAATATTTTAAATTGGTATTCATGTACTAATTTTATTCTCATATGAATGAATGAATGAACTAATTAATTAAAGGTAACTTTAAATGATCAATGAAGATTTACTCTGGTGTCACAGTATCCGTTGCGCTGCTTTGACAATCATCCGTGACGTGCGATTGGTTATCGGCAATCTCCGGTTCACGGTTCAACTTATCGCCGCCATCTTTGTGGATGACGATCGGCTTAATCTTAATGCCTCTCGAAACCAATCTGTCTTTAGCCAAAAGACATTTATTCGCATCGGGTTGGTCGTCGACACCCTCCCACCTGAATTCAAATATAAATGGTATTAACTTTAAATACATAATATATTATTACACAGCATTACATTTGAGGTAACCTAATTTTGCTATGATTTGTAAACAGCTAAAAGTGAGTTACGATCCATTCCTCAATTTTATATTATTTGAATTCTGAATGAAAGGGACGAGCTATTCTTGCGCAATGTGCGACTTTTGGACATTTACTATTTTCTGGTCATTGCTAATTCTTAAATCTTGATAGCCCTGTGATTAGCGTTCAGCTGGATTCTACCGGTTTTCGTGATTCGGTCTGGTACACAGCACGTGATCTTGGCTTACAACACCCTGGCTCTTCACAATGTTTAACTAATTGAAAAGCCTCTGATTTAGAGTTTATATCAAATGGGATAAGAGATTAGATGTAATTTACAGGAAAATCGACGTTTTCTCTTAACTTTTTTTGTGACAAAATCATGACATTTTCACTGCAAACTACGACGAACTTCATTAAAATATCGAGTCAAGTGATATCTCTTAATAATTAACAGTTTGATTTTTCAAAAAAAACTTAATTATTGGTAATTAGTTTCATTATAAACTACAAAAGTGTTTACAGTTAAAACTGCTTACCGAACTCGTTGTGCTGACATGTTTCACTCGCAGTGATTGAAATTTTCACCGTTTTTCCTTGAAATCTCCAGAATTTCAACAAAATGAACGCAAAATTAAAACAAATGCAACTGCATTTATAAGGAGATCCCAATAACGGAGCGATAAAACACAGCACGAGCTCCGATTCGTCAGTAAACTGAAAACTTGAAACTGAAACGGCTTTTGAAATTGAAACACCTCGACAACAATAGCGTCGCAGGTTTTTAAAAAGTCGAACTGTCGTCTATGTGGATGTGACGATGCATCGGTGGTGGCTAATACAACAGTTTGGCAGGTCGGTGAGACGAGCCGCACGGCTGGATTGTGGGACAACCAGTCAGCCGCTCTTTTATATTAACGCAGAGGACACAAGGCACGTGCCCTTGACTCGGTTGAGAATTCGCCGCTTGGAAAAAGTTCTCTCAAAGATGGCCAGCTATCACCTGATCTGGACGATGAATTAATCAATCCCCCCCCCCGATGACGAGTCAACTGCCGAGGGTTCTAACACATACTCTGCTGCTGTTTGTGGCCTTCTCCAGCTCTGGGTCTGGTCATTGGACATTCTCTGCTTATCACAATCACATGATCTGTGCTAAAACTAAAAGGGGTCCGCTACCTTTTCTAAACTTCTATGATTCTTAAAAGTTGCGCAATTCTCGCCACGGAAAAAAAGGTATTTAATTATGTACCGATATATCGATATCGATATCGAACCATCGATATATTGATATATTGATTAGTTTTGACTCGATATGTGAATGATTTCCTAGAATGAAGAAAAATTATCGATATCGATGTTTTTCGCATGTTAATTCCATATCGTATCGAGAATATCGATAATTGTTTTTTTTAAATATCGACATATTCTTGCCGATAAGACGACGATCGATACTTTCTGGTGGGTCTCTTTCGAGTGAACTGAAAATAGGTCAGTTTTGGTCGATATCGTATATGATGTATGTCAATATCGTCCCGCGATAAAAGTATCGATACACGATCGATATTTTTACTCGCAAAACGATATACCATATGGGTTTGTCGAGACATTTGATTTAATTACATAGATATGTATGTATCGATACGATATTTTAATCTGTATAGAAAATATCGATATGTCTTTAACTCTCGATAGGTGATTTATTGCCAAAGTGCGGTCAATCATAACACGGATATTTCAAATCTAAAAAAATACAGGTTTTAGTCTATTTATGATAGATTGTGTTTGTGCGTTTCATGTTTAATTATACGTAAGGAACGATGCATTGTGACGTCACAGTCACGTGACACTTCGTAACGCCCTATATAAGCTTTAAGACACAAGAAACTAAACGCAGTGCAAAAACCAGCAGTTCAACCAGCTCTGGTTCCAGTCTGGTTTGCTTATGGAAGCAGGAACTGGTCTGGAACTGCTGATATTCGCCCAAATCTAGCAGTCAGAGTCAGTAGATCGTTCAGCAGGTCCTCGACGTGCTGGTTTTTGCACTGGGAACCTTTTGCGTTTTGAAGCTGCCTGCCATCTTTGACCGGCCTGGCGATTAGCTGGTCGTATCCTCTCCATACACAACGCAAACTATCGTAACTTCTTTTAATAATAGTTCTCTAAAGTAAACGATGAATTACCTAAACCTATAGAACCTTGTGCCGAGTCAAATCGAATATATCCCAGTTTGTAATGGAAAGGATACGATCCGCTGATATCGCCATACCGTCAAGATGGCGGACATATTCAAAATGCGCAACCCTATTATATCCTCGTATTGACATGGCATGGCATTATAGTTAAATAATTTAGCTCCCATACCTTAATTAAGCAAGAATCGCACTACATTCGAGTGAGACTCGTCCCAAAAGCATAAGATTAAAGGAGTTGTTAATACTAGAAGTTCAAATGATAGGATAAAACACTTACCAGCTGTATCTTTTCAAATGAGTTATCATCTTGTCCTCGTTTGGAAATTCCGCAACAGTCGAGAAGAACGCTCGTTTTTTGTGACACAAAAACGTGTCGCTGAAGCGCAGGAGCACTCAGACTGCGAAGCCAGCGACCGTCTAAGTGAGTAACAAAGAGTTTGTCCCAAATACCAAAGCATTTCTATAATCCTTGTGACCTTGACCTTATCTGGCCTCGTTTACCCTGGCTTAAGGAGACGGCAACGATAAGATTTTGTTAAGGTGTTATTTACTTTCTTCTTCTGCAGAAAACACAACCGCCAGAGGGAATGGTTCAGTACGGTTCCACCTAGCGGCAAAATCTGGAACTACATTCAGTTCAACTTGACTTGCATTTTTAAAAAAAACTGATCAGTACTGAATGTAACAGTTCTTTTCCAAGAAGCCCATTTGAAATGGTTATGGTTGGAATTTAAAATCTATAACTTTGTCGATAGTTTCGATTCTCATCTTCATCTCACAGGAAACAACCAAAGAGAGGAAACATTACAATACAGTTGCTGAAGATGCTGTACTGTACATTTCTATCTTCGCGGTGATAATGAAACGACCCGGTTTAAACTAGTTTTAAAACTCCTTGGGTCGCGGGAATGATCGCATGTTGTATATGTTCACCTTGACACGTTCACACAGTGCAAATGAGCCGTATACACTTGGCACGTGCGTTGCACACCAATGTAATTAAGTTTTGAACTTGAAACACAGCAGGATACATTGGGTAATGGGTATTACCTTATTCACTTACGAGAGGCTATTACATCAAACTGAATTAGAATTTGGAGGCTTACCGGCAAGGTGTACTGATGCTTAAAAATTATAACCAAAATGGGTGTAAACTTATCAGATACGTCTCTACGAACACATAGCGCAAGGCTTGACAAGCAAGAAACCGTTGTTGGAACGTTGCCAACTTATATTCTTCGTTACGAGTCCCAATCTGTGATCACATACTGAAAAACATAGTACTACCCTCACCGAGGAATAGTTTGTCTCCATTGCTTTCTTTTCTGCACCACAGTACAGTACTTACGTAACTATAATTCAGTTTTGTGTTCGCTATTTTAAACTCTNAGTGGAAAAAAGTGAACAATATGTCTCCATGCTGTTAAGCAATGGAGACAATTAAGACGTCAAATCAACAATCAAGGCTACGCTCATCAGTGGTTTTTTGGGTACAGGAGGAATCGTAATCGTACTGAAGTAATATTAAGTATTTAACTACAGTATCAGTAACGAAAACTAAAGTTAATTAACAATTCGTTTGTCCTTTTCCTGATTACTATTATTAGCCCTACACTTCTACTGGGATCCACAAGGACACTTTCTCTTAATTGATGATTCCTCGGAATGATCTATCAGTCTGGATGGTTCTTATACCCGATTTTTTTGGTGATTATGTGAATATGTTTAATCATGTTATTCTTTTGACCATTCCTGTTTCTTTCTTGATGATATTGATATTGGAGGCTGAAATTAAGTGATTTCGCATGGTTAAGTTATAAGCATCTAACGTGTTACAGATTTGCGCCATAATAATATAAAAGAAACAACATAATGATGATGAAGTATCCGTGTTTCCACCAGATTCAAATTTCATTCATAAAATTCAATACTCCCTTTCCGCTGGCGTCGCAGACTCTTGTTTGCAGACCCTCGAAAGGGCTTCTTGAAGGGCTTCGAACGTATAATACCTAACATACAGTAACAGACAAGACTATGTTAAGCTATTTCCCTCAGACTCAATCAGCCACTGGGCCACCACGAAGCGTATACCCTAATCTTAAAAGAGACCAAGAGGTTGAATCGCACAAACGTGTATTTCATTTTGCGGGGTGCTTATAAGATATGATCTTTGACAGAGTATATCAATGGTTGCGATAGAATGTATATATCCAAACGAGAAAGGAGGTAAATTTTAAAAAAGGGAGAATAAACAAATCACGAAATCATTCGACCTCTTCAGCAAGGAGTCTGCACGAGAGGGAGGAAAATATAAATCCCAAAACGGGAGGAGAAAAAAGAGAGAAATATAGAAAGGCCGATAGTTTACTCTACTAGTGTTGTAAAGGAATGTCTAACGCGGTTTAGTCTAACCATAGCATTATTAGCTCAAGATATGCTGTTTTTTTCTCTCTTCATATTTACATAGTCAATCGTATGATTAGATTCGCCTCTTCTTCGAAAGTTCACTTGTCTTTGATCACATAGGGCCCTCGATGACGCTAACCTTCATGGTACAGTAGTAGAGACTTCGCAGGAATAAAATGATGGCAACCAAGAAAGCCCCTGTAATCAAATTAAGTGAGAATCATACGACGAGACTTTAATAGTATATTCAAGTTTATGCCTTACCGACATATATGACGTACATTCCTCCTTTCTCCCTGGCCATTGCGTATGTGCCAACCTAAGTGAAGAGTTAAGTGAAATCTATGCTGTAGTGATTCGTCTTGTGGATTGATGTACATGAGTTCTATCTCAGGTTAATTTGATTAAGTTAATTTAGACTGACTGATGAAAAAAGTGGACGAAAGGCTGATAGTTACCGTCACTCCAATGCCAATCGCAAGGAAAACAAGACTTAGAATTAAAAATATGATTCCTCTCTGGCGGGCGAAATCCGGTCCGACGGAGGATCTGTAACGGAACAAAACATTGATTCGACGTCTTGAAGCAAACTCTGCAACTACGCGGCTTACACTTTTCTGCAGTGGGGGCATCTGGCCAGGGCGTTAGTCAGTGTGTTGAACAAGAAGGTATCGTGGCAGTTGGTGCAGGTGACACGACACATTCCCGGGACCGTGGGCACCGAGGGATTGGCCGGACTAGGAGCCAGATTGATAATCCTCTTGCAGTTGGATCTGGGACACGCGATCCGCTGTGACGTAGCCTTGCAGATCAGCAAGCAGTTACACGGGCAGCGGACGTACTTCTTTCCCGCCGGGGCGTTTCTAATAGGCTGTTAATGTATTAAACACAAAAAAACGCCTAGTTTTTAACGGACGACAAGGTTCGATTTTAATAAGGGTTCCTACGGTAGCTTCCTGGCACTGGCCGCACTTGACGACGTGCTGGTCGCGTTTGCCCGTTATGTCAATCATCGCCTGGCAGACTCGGCACGTGACCATCGCAACCCCGTTGCTCGTAGACGAACTGCTCCAGGTCGAGGGGCCGGCTTCCGTGGCCGCGTAAGGAGGAGGTTCTTCTTCATCAACTAATAAAAACACAACGTTTACTTACGAGAGAAAATGACTCATGCTAAGGCGGGGGGGGATCAAAGGGTTTGGGAAAGACATGTATGTAAACAAAGGAAACGTTAGCACTGACAACAGGGTGAAATCATGCTACAACGCATCAATTGTGTAAAACTTAATGCTTGTTTACCCGAATCTCCATCATAATGCTGTTTTGCATCATAATCTATCAGAGGTTGGCGTTCGTCGCTCGCCATAATTCTCTCGCTTGTCGATTTCCTTTTCCCCAGAGTCCCTGACAGTTTGCTGATTGCTTATGAGCTCTCCCTAGTATTTCCACTCCTTTTTAATTTCGTTATTTCAAAGTTACACAATCAAATTACTTCGCATAGTCTCAAAACCAGGCAAAATATAAATATACAGTCAGTTTCTATAAATAATATACTAATTAATTAAGTTTTATTAATCGTAGTTACTTGTGCTTTTTTTCTGAATCTGGTATATTTCTTAACAAGATCAAATTACCAACGATGTTGATGAATCTGTTTAGTGGAAATACTGAAGTTGCTCTCAAGTCTCCGGCGTTGCCAGCTATTTCGTCAACGTTTCGATTTTCGATGTAAAAATCCTGCGGGGATTCGCGTGGTTGCGCTTTTGCTGCGCTGCCATTCGTATTTAGCAAATATTAAACCAATCATAAATTAAATATTAGAACTATATATATTAATTTATTGAACTAATTTAAACGAATAGTAATTAAGTCAGTTGCTAAAAATACTCGAGGAGTCAAACAATCGTAAAAACAACGCAACTTGTATTTAAGTTGGACACTGCAGACATGGTAAACTTGATTAGGCACGAATGCTAAAGAACCAACGATCTGAAAGACATTAAAGACGCTTAAAATTTATTTAGGTGATGTACACGCCAGATTTAGCTTTCGCGAAGCCAAATGGCGAGTTCCCACCGCTTCGTCCAGCATATGACAGGCAGAAAATACCGTCGAAACGAGGAAAAAAAAACGCTGTGGGAAAAAAAGCAAGCATTCCACTTGGCTCTTTTCACACCCAACAACAGCTACGCGAATAATTTACACGCAAATGTTAACTTGTATACAAACCTGTAAAAGGCTTTCTCGAATTCGTCTAACTGACCTTATCTGACCCAGATTTGGTCTTTCACGGGTAGAATCTTTGTTACTGCTGTCAAATTAATGAACCAATTTAACAGCTAATTTTAATACTGTCTCTTTTCTGATTGAATAGACGTCTTGCTAACGAGTTGCTGCTTTATCAAAGTTAAATCACCCGAAAATGCAGATAGAAATACAAACCCCAAGCCAAGAGTTCAACGGCTCACCGAACCTTGGATTCTTTGTTACAGTTTGACTGCAAGATTTCAAGTCATCCGAGGAGATTAGGAGAAATAAAGCCGGCTTGTGTTTTCAATACAAATAGCATAGAACAGCTGACTGCATTTTCCAAAAGAAGAGGATGCCACGTATATATATACAAGAGCGGGAAATGAGAGTCGAAAAGGTGAAAACACTGCGTAAGGTACCGTTGTCAAACGCCGCAGGCGAAAGAACCTTCTGTAAGCTCTGCGGCAGAAACAGTTGCTTCCGCTTTTTTATTTACCAGAATTTCCAGAGGAGCCTGTCAGTTTGAAATCAGCTTTCGTAAGAGCAACTTGTCCAGTTTTCAGTGTTACATTGTAATCGACTTAAAGGGAAACAAGAAGTTCAGAATGAAAACAGCCGTTTGGTACACTTCCACATTCGTTGTGATCTTCCTATACCTGTACGTTTACCTGGTCCAATACATCCGAGGCGCGGAAATCCATCCCAATGGGCCTCCGGGACCCTTCCGCCGGATCAGCAATGGAGTGGCAGGACCCGTCCAATGGTCAAATCCAGCGGTCATTCGACAGCAACAGCCTCAGTACAACAGTCAAGGACCAAATTCACCGGTTTACCAGCAGAGACCGACCCCTGCACCTACGCCGTCTCCTCCACCGTTAGATTTCGGTTACCATAATTACGAGCAGATGACGCAATGGCTGAAACAGTTCAGTGCGGCTTACCCGAATCTGACGGCCCTTTACTCCATCGGGAAGTCGGTGCAAGGTATCACATAATTTAGGCTATTCCTTCCTCTTGTTTCGTGTTGACTGGAAAGACGAGGAAGTTCTCGCCCCCCTTTTACATTTCATTTTAACAAAAAGAGGTGAAGCGGAACGTCTGTTTTAGTTTAGTTGCTGATGTGGCAACGGGGGCTGCTGGCACTGGAAGAAAAATTGTGAACGCGCTGAAGAGCATGAGACAGATGATCAAGTTCACTGACCTTTTCCTCTTCTTTTTCTCAAGTTCTTGTTTTCTGGTTTAAGTTAGGGAAAAAGAGATATACTGGTGTTTCTATTATCCTGTACTATTGTTACACAGTACAGTTATGTAGATTCGCTATGGATGAGTGTCGACTTGTGTGCACTTAGGTCGAGATTTATGGGTTATGGTGGTATCATCTTCGCCTTACGAACACATGATTGGCAAACCGGACGTCAAGTACGTGGCCAACATCCACGGCAATGAAGCTGTCAGCAGAGAGATGGCGTTACATCTAATTGAGGTATAACTGAACTTTAATTGCAATTAACTAACAGTCATGAATTTTCTCATTCATAGTTTTCCTACATTCAATTCAACTTTTTTCGTACGAATTTGGTTATGAATTGCAAATTGCAATTTGTGTTGCTACCATGGACGCTTTATCAATGCGCTAATTAACTGTTTGTGTTCAATTAATGCAGAGCCTGGTGCAGAATTACACGGCTGATTATTACACTCATTGGCTTCTTGACAATACGCGGATTCACATCATGCCCAGTTTGAATCCCGATGGTTTCGAAGTGGCCCGTGAAGGAACCTGCGAGGGCGGACAAGGAAGGTAAAGAACAAATCGAATCAACTTGTCTGAAGTTTCAAGTGTTTGGATGCAGTCCATTGAATAAAGTATACCGTACTGGGTCAGTAGCGGTACTCTGGTGCTCAGCGAAGAATAGAAAAACAAGCAAGCCGATGAGTCAATCAAGTTTGTTTTGTTCAGGTACAATGCACGTGGCTTCGACCTGAACCGCAACTTTCCGGACTATTTCAAGCAGAATACCAAGAGAGTTCAACCAGAAACTGAGGCTTACAAAGAATGGATTTCCAAGATACAATTCACCCTGTCTGCAGGTCTCCACGGTGGAGCTCTCGTCGCTTCCTACCCCTTTGATAACACTCCCAATTCAGGTGAAAACAGATAATTTCATATTCAACCTCAATCTTGCGAAAATGAACTTAAGATTAATCTTTACATCGAGTCCTCTCTTTAAAACTTGAAGTTTTATCCAAATCAACATTAGATAAAGTAAAGTATATGCTAACCCATAGAATTTGACTGAATCATTCTGCTGTAAGTTCCGAATATAAATCATTATGCCAAGCTACTGGAATTTGATAATAAGACGTAGAATAAGCAGCAGGGAACTGAAATCCTGAGTAACAGTGCAATGTACAAAGGGAAAACTCCCAGTTGGCCTATTCGTATCGATCAAGCAGGAAAAGCTTTCATATTTTGCAAGCCGCATGTTTGTACAAGGGAAATTGGTATAAAACTACATTCCGTTATTGACATTTCCTTTCGTTGTACTATTCAGCATACCAGGCTTTCAGTTCATCTCCATCTCTGACTCCGGATGATGACGTTTTGAGTCATCTAGCATCCACCTATGCCCGGTACCATTCGACAATGCATCTGGGTCTTCCATGCAAACCCGGACTTCCCTCATTCCCCAACGGAACGACAAACGGCGCTGCCTGGTATCCTTTGACAGGAGGGGCTCAGGATTACAATTACGTGTGGGCTGGGACGGTGGAGATTACCATTGAAATGTCTTGCTGCAAGTATCCGCCAGCTGCTGAACTACCTGGCCATTGGATGGAACACAGATTGGTACTCGGTCGTTCACTATTATTTCTGATAATCCTATTACAAACCTTCAAGTTATATAAAGAAGCTATCGGTTCTTGTGTTTGTTGAACTGTAAGGCTCCCAGCGTAGGAAAGGCTACAATTCGATCAGACAGGAACTTTGTGTGCATCGAAACCCGTTTTTCTTTGACAACAGAAAGAAGAAAGAAGAGAAGTTGTTGCATTGTCAAAGTAGGATAGCAAATTCTCGACAATGTTTACAAATGCCGACTTTTAGCGATCCCATTGAAGAAGTTACTTGCTTTTTGTTAAAAGTAGTTGGTCCGATCTTTTTATAAGCGCGTTTCTTCATGCTATGACATTTGGAACAACGTAGAAGTAATGGCGAATAAATTGTCATTTTAAAGGTAAGACGGTAGTAGTTGACCATGAGAAAAGACGACAGAGGTTTGGTTTAGGTCGCTTAACTACAAACTCACTATAGGTTTCAGCGCGGTTTTCTGTAGGGAACCATGGAAACGCGCACACACGGGACTTGAGAAAGTGTACCGCAACACAAAAACATGTAACTTGGGTGTTCTGTCAGCACTTTGGCCTGTTTGGCTGCTTGTATAGTCAAGATCAATACGGCTACATCAGAGTTGTCCAATCTGTTCTGATACTGCACGGCTTTGGGTCGCAAAAGTAATAAGGCCCCGCCATACTGAGTTTTATGGCGACAGAGTTTCACGCCTTCCACTGCAACTAACTTCTCATTTAAAATCTGCTTTTTCGCGCCGCTTAAAAGGATACATACTTCTATGTTGAGTCTATAGTAATCGGTCAGTTCAGTGTAAAGTATCTAGTTAGGTATGATGGTTTCATGGTTGAATGAACTGGTAGCTTTAAGCGTGGTTCGCTAACCGTAGTAGGCTCTCTTTATTACCATCTTTAGGGCGAATTTGGGTAGAACCAAGAAGCTGCTTGTTTTACTGCAAACAATAAGATTGCATTGCTCCATTGAGTAAATAGAACAGTTTATTACCCTCTTACGAGGTTCTCGTGCCCAGTCATTGATTAGCCTATAGCTCTTCAAGGTTCTGCCGTTTAAAAGCTAGATGAAACTAGAGAAAACTATAAACAAAACAGACGCAGACAGTCAGAAGGACCGGGTAATATATAAGTAGGTAAGTAGTAACGTTTAGATATTTAGTTAGATATATAGATAGATGATAGATAGATAGATAGATAGACAGGTAGATAGATAGATAGATAAATAGATAGATAGATAGATAGACAGATAGATAGATAGATAGACAGACAGATAGATAGATAGATAGATAGACAGACAGATAGATAGATAGATAGATATATAGATAGACGAAATATGGATAGACAGAGAGATAATGGATAGATGGACTGATGGATAGATAGACATACATGTAGATTGTTTCATAGACTGATTGATGGTTGGATAGACTGGAAGTTGGATGGCTGGGTGCTATAGATAGATTGACAGATAGATAAATAAATAGGTAGATATAGCGTGATAGGTAAACAGTTGTATAGAAATTGACACATACGCGAATGCAAACTTAGACTGACATAGACCTTCTTCTCCCCAAAGCCTTTGCTGAAATATCTAGGAGAAGCTCACCGTGGAGTCCGTGGATTCGTACGTGATATAAACGGACGCCCAATTGAGGGCGTTGCCATGAAGATCAAAGGAAGAGACGCCGGCTTCCAAACCACTAAACATGGAGAATTTTGGAGAATTCTACTTCCAGGATACTATAGAATTGAAGTAAGTCTTCAGTTCAAGTATAAGTAGGCTGGGTCCTGTATCAGTGTATCTTTGTTCACAGTATCGGTCTTATTTACAATCTGTTTAAGAATCAGTGACCGCAGTTATACCGTATAAAGATAGACTTACGGCTAATGGGACTTCATTTACAGGCTTTTAAGGAAGGATTCGAACCGGCGGAGGAAGAGTTTGTTGTCGTGGAACAGCAACCGACGCTTGTCAATTTGACTCTAATTCGAACGGGCGTAAGTCAATTATCCTCCATGTCATATTGGACTCTATCCCTTCCACAGGTGATTAATACCTACTTCCCATTGGTAGTTTCACGCCGGCAATAACCTGGACACGGAAAGTGACATCCTCTTGAGCAGCTCCGCCAATAATTACGGTCACCTGTCGAGACCCGCTTACCAGAATAGCATCTACAGCAAGCAAGACGTGCACAGCCAAGGTTTGTGGAACACCATCAGGTCCCAAGTGGGCAACTTCTTCAACCTTGTCACATCAAGCTTCGGATAGAAATGAGGCCCGTTTCGTTAAGTTCACCATATACCAAGCTTGCAATTGACATCCTCCCAAATAATTTATTAAATTATATATGTATATTTTCTTTGGACGTTTTCACGTGTGGAGTTATATTATGAAACTGTGTATGTTATTGTTTTAAGGAGATATATAGACACACATACACCGTGGGTGCCGTAACACGCGCGGTGCCAAAAAGCAAAAACAGAAACGCGTTTCTTTGTGACTGTTTTTATTTAACTTATTGTGAAAACGCGTCTTTGTTGTGATGTACGAGAAGCTAATAGAAACACCCAAGACATCATACTGACCTCTGGCCAGGGAGTACAATGGATGGGAAGAAAAACAGCAATATAGCTGAATCTTGAAAAACTCAAGTTAAGATACTTTTTGGGTAAAATAATTAAATATTTTAGACAGATTTAGGAAAATTCAATCATTTAAGAAGCCCTCTTTTCATTGACCAGTACAGATCGCGTTTAAGTATAGAGAGTATATAGCTGGTAGCAGGCACAGCACATCAGTTAGTTCTTCTGGAGCAGACGAGCGGAGAACAGCTAAGATTCTAGCGTCAGCTAACTTCACTGTGTCATATTTTACGGTAAGATATTATGCGATTCATTCATCTGTGTTCATTTACACTTTATTCCAATTCGGAACTTTCTTAAAATGTAATTTAGGTTTGAATGTGTTTGTCCTCGGTTAGCCTCGGGTTTCTGCACACCGAGTAGCTAATGCCTTTTCAAACGATCATTTAGTTAAAAGTAATGTCAAAAGTCTTGTTATGCTAGTGATTAACTCGTGATTAGGATAGGTATCCAACATAGCGAGTATCACGTAATATACACGTATCAATACTACTATCTCATATTTACCATGTTTTGTTATTTATAGTACTTATTAGTTGTACTATGTATATTACTATTGCGTATGTTAACTATACCATATACAACACCTACACTGTNCCGGTTGAATAATGAATTGGTTGAAGAAATTTTCTTTTCTCCAGCTGGTTGAAAAACCGGGCTAGTTGAGGAATAAGCTGGTTGAAGAAAATTTCTTCTCTTTACATGGTTGAAGAACGCGAGCCGGTTGAACAATGAATTGGTTGAAGACAATTTCTTTTCCAAAGCTGGTTGAAGAATGCGCTGGTTGAATAACTATGCCTATACTCGCAATGCAGTTCCACTTGGTGCCAGATTATTCAACCAGGAGCAAACGGTTGAACAACGTTTCTACCTGTCTTTACCGGTTGAATAATGCCAAAATCGCGACAGTGTACTATAAGATATAAGACATAGGATCGCGATATAATAATATTTAACTAGTGATTCGGCTATATGTAACACAGCGAAGGCAATGTAATATATAGCTATCTGTATATAAACTAGATGTAATGTTACTATACTATATAGGTTACATAAGGCATATAGCGATATAAGATTTAACTAATGATTAGGCGATATGTAATGTTCCTGTACATAGGATAGCAATATAAAATTTAACTTATCTATACAAATATAACATCTAGTACATAAACTATGTGTAATGTTACAACACTATACAAGTTACATCAGGCATATATTACAGTGAACGATTAGCTTGCAGACAGCATGCACGACCGCCGATGATTTAAACACTCCCAAGGGTTTAATGGAAGCCACTGGCAAGAGAATTAAACGCTTGCAAATACAAGACTCTCTCTCTGTGTTAAAAAAGGAGCCAGTTTCCCTCTTTTTTTTTTCCATTACATGTCAGCGGGCTTTGACTTAGTGAAATATAGCCGTGTGCCTGTTCATTTTTTATTCCGCTGATAGGAAAATATTGCAGTGGGATTATTACGGCGCTCCATATAACCACAAGCTCGGCAGAAGGGATGAATTCTAATATCGTAATAGCCAGTATTCAGTTCGATCCATCTTGAATGAAACTTTTAAAGTTAAGTCATTTCAGTGGGGTCAGTAGTCTGAAAGTAGCGGTTCATATATGACGTGAATACATGGCCTCAGCCAGCAGGGGAGTAATAACTAAAAGTCCTACCGTTTGGCCGGACTATGCTCTTTGAAGTTACAAAACAAATTACTTTCTTTCCTTTCGCATACATTCGACTGTGTAATTTTGTTTTTGAATTATGAATAATGTAAGTGACAACCTTTACGCTCTCCTACATTGCTGAGTGTGACTGGTACAGCTTTTTACTCTTCGTTGTTTAGTGTCTGCCAAGTGACATTTGGCGAAATGTGGTGTTTTATATGGCGCACTATAAAATGCAGTTTGTTCTGCCAGAAGCTCTCTTCTATCTGGCCACGCAGAAGTCAACTCCGCTTTAAACGTTTTCACTTCTGAAACGGGAATGTTCCGTTCTCAGATCGTATGGAAAGATCTTGGCAAAAGTGCTTTTTGAATAGAATAAACAGTTTCTTTTAACGATAGAAAACATGGGATAAATGTGGATGTTGGATACTGTCTTCTTCTAGCTCAGTATGTTGTTAAGGTGGAATATGGATGGGCTCTTCAGAAATTTTTACTTAGATCTTGTGAAGTACAGTCTAGGGCAAGAAGAGGTTCTGAGCGGCGGACAATCGAAGTAATTCGCAACTTTTAGGATTTTATTTTGACCAATCTAATGAGTCGATTTAAACGAAACTTGACAAGTGCATTAAGTATGCCTAGGCCTACTCGGGGTATTTTTTTGGTTGTTATATCTTGAAAAGTGTAGGAGCAGTAAGCAATCAACTTCTCCCCGGCAAGAGCTCTTTCGTTTGAATACTAGAAACGATGTATCCTTTCATCTCTGTTTCCCTTGTTACTCTTTTCGAGTATCCTTGGCTTTTACTGTCTCTAATAGTTTCACTATCAAATCCTAGTATTAACTGGCATTCTTGCTGACCTTTCCATACTATTCGTCATAGACATGTAATAGACATTACCATTGGACATGGTAAGAGATGAATGTGCTCAACCAGTTAGCTCTTGTTACTTATGAGAGTCGAGTTTGGTTGTATAGGAAATAAGTTCGGGGAACTCGTTACTGCTCTATTTATTGGCTTATTAGGCGAATCGGGTAAGCCTGCTTGACGAGGTCGTTTAATGAGGCCAATAGCTGGGGCCAAAGTCAGAGTCTATTGGGCAGTTGTGCACCGACTTGAAACGTAAACCCCTCTCACTGATTGCAAGGCTTAAGGGAATCAAGGGACGCAACCCAAGTTGCGTCGAACTCTGTAACCAACTTTCCACGTTTATGGAGATTGCAGTATTTCGTCGAAGCTGTTTACGCAGGGCCGTTTTCAAAAGTGACTCAACTCAAAAACAGTGCGGATTATTGATAAAGTTTACTGTCACATCACTCTTTACCATGTTTACATGAATTGTTCAATAGTAAAACGATCTATCAGTATATGTCACATTGTTGGGGGTGAAATAATACTAAAGTAAAATGGTGTTAAAATAATACTTCTGTGTGATTTGATGGTTTAGTATCTTAACGACACTATACAGTCTAGGTTTACTGGAAAAAAATCCTTCAATTGCCTCAGGATGGCGTTGATCCAAGAGCAATTCTAATCGAAGTACTCTTGATAACGCTGGCTAAGTATCAGTTAACTTGGCAGAGTCCTACTTTTTTGCTAGACAGGTCACGCCAAATAAACCTGTTATTAATCGTCGAGAAAAAGTGAAAAACATCAACTTTTATTGCAACTTGAGGCAGTTTTTAAAAAAAAACGATTTTAATATTTACCGCTTTACGAGATCCAATACAGTTAAGCTGAAAATATGTTTACATAAGGCGTCGACCAAGAGAATCCAGAAGGGGCATTTCCCTGTAGGCTCTCTCGGTCCTTTCGACATGACGTCCAATCTGGAAGGGAATCGACTGGGTGGAAACAAAAGCCATACTCCAACGGCCTAATCTAACCTCTGACCTCAAGTGCATTATAGAAAGAATAGGAAAAGCTTTTCATAAATATGGAAAACAATAAGCCGATCGCCTTCTTATCATCATATTCTTTAACTACAGTTTTTTAAAGAGCAATACGAGTCTGATACAGGCGCGGCGAATGGACGTTCCTCTGAGGAAAATATTATTATGGATTACATTATTTAATTTTTGGGGGAAATATTTCTATCTATATCTACCTAACCTATCCCTAGTATGCGAGGGTATATGGGTAACAGCACGTATTGCAGGATTATATGAAATACACGTATTCGGGTGTTTATCTACCTGCTTGTCTGTCTATCTATCTATCTATCTGTCTGTCTATTTGTATGTCTGTCGATCTGTCTATCTATCTATCTATCGATCTATTGATTTCCTGTCTCTCTATCTGCCTGTCTGTGTGTCTGTCTGTCTATCTCTCTCTATCTAACTGTCTATCTATCTGTCTATCTGTTTGTCTATCTGTCTGTCTATCTGCTTGTCTGTCTGTCTATGTGTCTATAGATCGATCGATCGATCTACCTATTTATCTATCCACGTATCTATCTATCTTTCTATCTATCTATGTATCTATGTATCTATGTACCAATCCGTCTGTCTATCTGTCCAGTGAAGTAATGGGCGTTCCTTAAATCGACTAGACTTTTCGTCTTTAATCAGATATAAAAGAAATGTTAAATATAAACTGTATAGAGAATATAACACAAGGGCACGGGCAACACCATAAAACGCGTCTTTCTCTTCTAAAAAAGGGAAGTCTTGGGCTTGCTCTCCCTTGATATATACGAGTACAAGGACTCAAATAAGGCAATTGTTTCTTGAAGGGAAAAAAGATGAAGGTTCCGCTTTTGTTATTCGTTATCTGGAAAAGAAGAACCAGACTTCGTTCTCGACACTCTAACCAGCTTACTTCAATTTTTTTTAAAATTACATTCGATTTAACTTTATTGGTATACAAGTATCTGGTTTACCGTCTCATAGTGGTTTAAACTAAACGCACTTTCAAGTTAGCAAGAGTTTTCAATAAGTAGAAGTTAATCTACTTTAGGAATAAACAGTCAAATACATAAGCAGTAACCGTTAGAATCATCTTTTAGGTTCATAAGAAGCATTTTGCAGATCAACAAAACCGGAAGTCGACAGAAAGCGTCCGGTATGGATGTTGGGATGGTAATGGATCCCGTCTGGGGGCAAACCAACTTGAGTCTGGAAAACTGGTCTTCCAACATGACGGACAATTTCACCGACAACTCCTTCAACATCTCTGATTCTACCAACAACGGATCAGGAACGGATACTACGGAAGAAAGTCACATTTTCTACCGACATTCCCTGCCAATTACCGTAGTCTACTGTCTCGGCTACATCGTCGTCTTCGTTCTGGGACTGGTGGGCAACTGTTTCGTCGTGGCCGTGGTTTATCGCACGCCGAGGATGAAGACTGTCACCAACTACTTTATCGTCAATTTAGCCGTGGCAGATGTTCTGGTCGTTCTATTTTGCCTTCCGGCGACGCTTCTCTCCAACATCTTTGTCCGTAAGTTGCTTTCGTTTCCTTTTTTTCATGCACAAATATGCAGTTTTCTGGAGAATACCGAAGATATTGTAATAAGGTGTCAAGTGCCATGTAACTTCTTTAAGCTAGTCTTATTTTACATACCCTCTGGTGTGTGCAGAGCCTCTTGCATGGAAATCAAGCTATTGCATCGAATACTATGCAAATCAGCTCTGGTGTCTAATTTACATTTTTGAGATAAAAATGAGAAACAATATCGCTAATGAGGGCTTTTGCAGGGGAAAAATTGATCGCTTATTGCTCGTACAGTTTCAAAGATATAGCTACCTAAAAAATACTGGGTATAGGTATAGTATTACTTAATGGACACTGAAAGTTTTGTTGAAATCGGCTGGTTAGTTTAGTCGAAATAAAATCCTAAAGTTAGAAATTACAATCATTCCTCGCCATGCAGGACCCATTTTTTGGATTCCAGACTGTATAAGTGCTACTGGGAATAATTGTATTAACTTAAGTGTAAATCAGATCTATACATTAACTTCACGACGGCTATTTCACTCTCAAGATGGCACGTTGGTCTGATCGAATACTCATTATTTGCTTTTATATCCAGAATCATAAGATTGTTGTTATTGTACAATATTGACACTGGCTTTTGCTACATGTTTCGTTCTTGTTTGGTGTCATCTGCAGCTTGGGTAATGGGAGAAGTCATGTGCAAGCTGGTGGCTTACGTTCAAGGTGTGTCCGTCGTGGCTTCGGTGGAAAGTCTGATTGCAGTTTCTCTCGACAGGTAATTTTCATCCAATCTTTCTAAAAATAAACCAATTCTGAAAGCATGCTGTTTAACGAAGATAAACAGATAAATAGATAGACAGATAGATAGATAGATAGATAGATAGATAGATAGATAGATAGATAGATAGATAGATAGATAGATAGATAGATAGATAGATAGATAGACAGACAGACATACAGACAGATAGATAGATAGACAGATACACTTAATGAATAGATAGATAAATAGACAGTTAGACAGATAGACAGATAGGCAGATAGATAGATAGGTAGATAGACGGATAGATAGACAGACAGACAGATGGATGGATAGATAGATAGATAGATAGATAGATAGATAGATAGATAGATAGATAGATAGACAGACAGACTGACAGACAGACAGACAGATAGATAGATAGATGATCATAGATAGACTTATAAATAGATAGATATGGAGGTTTGATTAACCTACAAACGGTAATCCGTCAAGATCTGAGAACTGAAGTCGTTGAAATGATTGAATGTCTGGTAAAGGCAGTAAAATAAATTACATTTCTACTGTTTGATGTACGGATTTAAGAGTCCAGACAAACACAAAAAGCTCAAAGCAAAGACCGAATTCAATGACCGAAGTCTTGTAAAAATGTGAGTTTAGCGTAAGAAGTCTTGATTAAGTTACTTGATATGATAACGACGTCAAGAAAGTCTTGCTAAAAGTAGCATAATTCTCGTACGGTGATGTGATAGGAATAGGAAGTAATCGTATAGCTGACTGACGAGTACGAGCGTTTCCGACAGAGTAATCAATCAAAAGGGGGGTGATTAAAAGGGTTAAGGCTCTCTCTTCGTTACTGACCGACTGTATACCCTGCATGATAAGACACTGAAGGGTGCGCGCCACTCCAGTCTGAAAAATCATAAAAGCATCTCTTCTATATATGGGGTTGGCTTGTATAACTTTAGCCATCTGCATCTGCATTGGAAATGCACTGGGATGCTTTTTCCGGTCCACTCTTGTTCTCTTCGTGTATTGTGTTTCTTCCTGTTTTATTTTTTTATCTTTTCTTTTTTATGTTTTTACTGGTCTTCGTATAAAAAAGGGTAAAGGATCATGTATGACTATCTATCCATCTAACTATCTACCTACTTGCCTACGTACCTACCTGTCTATATCTATCTATCTATCTATCTATCTATCTATTTATCTATCTATCTATCTATCTCTCTATCTCTCTATCTACCTCCCTATCTATCTATCCATCTATCTTACCATGTATCGATCTATGTATCTATCTATGTATCAACCGTTTGTCTCTTTATCTATGCATCTCTCTACCTCTCTATCTATCTCACTTTCTATCTCGCTATCTATCTTTCTACCTTCCTATCTACGTACCTATCTATTTACCTTTCTACCCACATATGTCTATCCATCCATGTGTCTATCTATCTATTCTTTCTAACTTTCTGTCTGTCTATCCAACTATCTATCTCTTTCTCTATCTTTCTCTATATCTATTTTATCATTGGACTCGGCGTTATATAGGGTAAGGGGAAAATATTCTCAGTCTTAAAGAGTGAAGGAAAATGCAGTGCTTTTAGTACCCACGCACGGGTTACAAGCAATCTGGTAGCGCAGGCCTCCCATTTACACGTCAGTCTAATGACAGCAGATTAGTTTTTCATCTTTGCTGATGTATAGCGCACATGTAAAGAATCATATTTCTCTACGCACCAGAATGGCTATAATGATAACAACAGAACGATATTATATATATAAATATATACAGAATGATGTATATATGTGGGTGTCACTGGTAATTTATATATTCCGGTCGCGAGGGCTTCAGAGTGTAGCTGCCACGATGAGAGAAATTTCGCGCGTAATTGGAGTCCAGGCCTGAGGATCAGTTTATCGATTAAGACCCCCGAGCAATCGAAGCCAACTTTGGTCGATAGCGAAAAGGCGCCCGGGGGTGATGGAAATGGTCTTGAGGCAAATATCATTATACCGGGTGAGCGAGCCGACCGAGCTGCGTTTAAATATGCCGCCCAAATAATTTCATTCCAGCACGTTCTCCCAGCTGCAGCAACCGCCAGAAGATATTCTCAATACCCTATATCTTTTGTGGATTCAAATTCCTGCTACCGTTTTCTTTCTAGTACCTTATTTCTTGTCCTGAATCTAACGCATATTGAAATCTGCTGACACATATTTGCACTCTTTGGATCGGGAAAGCATCTTTGAAGAAAACCGTCAAATTTATTTGACTCCCTCGTTCCAATATTCCGCTAGGAATATCATATATACTTTTTTTTCGTGCTGCATGGAGGCATTGGTATTCAGTCATGATACAGTTGTAGTAAAATCCAAGAGGTGCCCAATGTTTTCCTGTAAATGGTTGCGTTGAAAAGGATTGGCTGACGACGACTGTATTCTTTTGCAGTGATGTGCTAATCCTCCAAAGCCTAATTCTGAACTGATACTTTGCAGCTGGCAGAGTTTCCGTGTGAGGATAACACGAGGGACTTCTCACATGTCCATCTTGTTAAAAGCTTAGAAACACGCTTATATCAGTCACATCGTGTTGCATCACAACTTACTAACAGGGAATGCACGAGAAGCAAAGACAGTATATGAACATATGATACATTTATATGTTGGATCCTAACTAGTAACACATGTCATGTTGAACTGCGCAGAGTAAATACAGCCATCAACAGTCTGACCAACATCTGAAATGTGCTAAGACAGTCTAAGAAAGGGTTCTTGCAGAGGGAAAGTTGATCGCTTATAGAACCTACGTTTGAAAAGATAAAGCTACCCCAAAAATACTGGATATAAACCTAATAGCACTTAATTCAATCAGAAAGTTTCGTTAAAATCGGTTGATTAGTTTGCCCAAAATAAAATCCTAAAGGTTGGATATTACAATAGTCTATAGTTTAGACATAAATCTATATATGGAAAACGGACTTGGCAAGTTCAGTAAATATCTCACAAGTGTGTTTATCACGATTTGATATCAAATTGAAGAAAGCTGCATTGATACTTAACTTATCATTAGTTTTCAGTAACGGTATCTGAATCACTCAGGGTTGGCTATTCGTTTCACACTATTCTAGTAGCATCGCGTAGTTGAATAATGAAAACAGTTAATACAGTTTGTATTCAAAGGATCGTAAGCAGTAACAGTGTGAGTAAAGTTATGGCGAGTGGTAAGTTCAACAGCTATCGAACTTACAAGCGACTTATCAGACCATGTGTGTCAGATCACGTCTGCAGCAGTCCAGTTAACCTCGATATGAACTAGTACCTCCGTAAAGCCGTGTCACGCCCCAGTAGTTAGTCTGACAGTTAAGCTTTTTTTTTCTATCAGACAAAGACAAGCAGGGTTTTTTCTTGGAATACATGTCATTGGCAGCAGCTGTAGATAAAGCAGAACGCGTGATCAATTGTGATTCGTCTTAGGGTGTTGGCCATTTGCTTCCCGATGCGTTTTCACATCACCACGCGTCATGCCCGTCTAATGATTGTGGTCATTTGGTTTCTGGCGCTGACGTCCACGATTCCCTGGCCACTTTTCTTCAATTTGGTCTTCATCCCGCTCCACATGGAGGGAACCGGCAGTTCCCCTCTACCGCAGGCGGTTGTTTGCCTGGAAACCTGGCCGACCGAGTTCGCCGACCACGTCTACTTTGTAGTGGCTAATCTAATCTTCTGCTACCTCCTACCGCTGCTACTCATTACCGTCTGCTACGTTATGATTTGGATCCGCGTCTGGAGCAGATCCATACCGACCGAGTCAAAGGATCCTCACATGGAACGGCTGCAGCAGAGATCAAAGGTTACAAAGTTTAACTTTCTCCTTTTAATCGCTTCGTGTGCGATGATGTGTCAGTGTTGCAGAGATTAGGTTTCCTGTGTGTTAGTTATGTCCTCAGGCCAGAGCCCGATCTATCTATCTGCTAATATGTCATAAACTTATAACTATTAAAATGCACCAATAACAGCAGATAGCATCTGATCTAAGGTTTTCAAATGAACATAATCATGTGATTTGAAATCCAGTTATAGTTAACTCTCCATTCTTTAGAAGTTTATCAGTACAACAAGACAAATAATGAATATTGCAGCACCATATTCAACCCAGTCTTATTAAACAACAGGAGAAATGATCGTCGAGTCTTTATACAAGTAGAACAGGGTAGGAGGAAATATGTTCAGGGTTTGCTTCACACACATAATAGACTTATGAATATGGAATTCGGGACATTTGGGCAAGAAAACCGGTCCTTGGTCCTGGGTACTCAGCAGGTATTACACATAGAAGTAGATCAATCGGAAGTGAAAACATTCCCGGTGATGCGTTTATACCGATTCTGGAATTTGAGGGCCTCTTACAAATTTACTGGGTTAGGACTTTTATATGATTACTTTACTTAACCAATCTCTTAAGATTTTTAGTAAACGTACTTATAGTTTCTTTTATTTGTATTTTACTCGACAGGTCAAGGTCGTAAAGATGCTAGTGATCGTGGTGATAATATTTTCACTATCCTGGCTACCGCTCTACGCCATCTTCACGAGAATCAAACTGGGCGGCGATATTGAACCTTGGGAGGAGAAAGTGCTGGCCATTGCCACTCCGGTGGCTCAGTGGCTCGGATCGTCCAATTCTTGTATTAATCCCATTCTGTACGCCTTCTTTAATAAGAAATATCGACGGGGCTTCAAAGCTATAATCAAAAGCCGTTCTTGCTGCGCTACTCTGAGACTGGAAGATAATCGCCTCTCCACTGTTTCTGGAACGGTAACCTACCCTCTGCATAAAGCTACTGTTCGATACAACGGGCGAATGCACAACGTTCCGTCTGTTGCCGTAATGAGCACAGATATGAATAATTACTAACACGTTTTCTTGGAATTATCTGTTTGGATTGATGTTTTGAGAGCTAATTCACTGGTATCACTGTGATATGTGATGTACACAATTTCCTTTCACAAATTCAATTAGCTATCAATTGTTCGTCATCTTCTATATATATACCAAACCGAATCTTTACGTGTATTTACTTTCTCTGTGTAGCACTTGTGTCATAATACAAGAAAAGGTAAACCCCCCTACAAATCCCTCAAAGTATTCAGTAGTTGTAAGTTGTACCATTGTAACTTATTCTGTTTCAAGAGTGCTGCAAGGAATCGTCGAAAGTATCCCTGAAACAGAAACAATAGAAAAGTGAAGTTGACGAAATTACAGTACAGTCTAGATTAGTTAAGAAAAAGGGTTCTTGCTGAGTTAAAGTTGATTGCTTACTACTCGTACACTTTCAAAGGTATAACCATCCAAAAAATACTGAGTATAGACATAGAAGTCTTTAATACACTGTTAAAGTTTCGTTGAAATAGGTTTGTTAGTTTAGCCGAAATAAAATCCTACAATTTGGAATACGTTCATCCGACTCTTACCGACTTGAATCGACACTTACGCGCTAATGATTGAATTGAGGTCAGATTGGCGACTTTGAATGTAGTTGATACGAATGGTGCCCGGAATGGAGTTATGTCTCTGAAATGATCCACTAGCTGCATTACTAGTTTCGCGAGGTTCGTGTATGGTTAACGATCGTTTGGGCGCGTTCCGTCCTATCTTCCTGGCCGGTTCGATTTGTTGTTGGTGACATCGGTGATCACCGATCGGCGGATGGCCGCGCCGAGCTTTATCCACAGAATGTCCGCAGTAATGACACTGTTGATGTGGTGACCTATGCAGACCACAACAGTCATTAACTTAAGTAGAATTAAACTAAATCTAGGCTAAGTTATAGGTTGACATCGTCTATCAAGCAGGATTTGAGTGGTACTTACACAACTCTCTCCATATCCTTCAAGTGGATTTCACAAGAGGTACAAGGTACCCTTCCCGAATAGTAGTAATAATTCCGACTCTTGTCCCGGGATTCAGGCAATTCGACGTACACGTCGTTGGAAGAATCTGGACGGTTCATCGGTACATAAGGATCGCCACAGGCCGCTATAGTGTAGAAAGTTTTCATCGTTCCAGACCTTTGTAAATGGTACTCCATTGTTGGCGGGTTTGCGCTGCTGGAAGTGCTTTCCCTTAAACTTTTGTACAAATCGTATTTGTGCCAAGTTTAGTTTTATTGGCTTTATATCAACTTGAAGTATTCGTGTATAATGTTGAATTTTGCTGCTGAAATTCTATCAGTGCAAATGAAATTTCTTGATCGATTCATGGCTTGTTTTCGAGACAACAGCAAAGCCAGTTAGACATGGATGAAGAAGATTAATGAATGTTCTGCTTCTTTACTGTTAGCCAAATGCAGTGTTTCTGCTATGCCGGTATGCAATTAATCAACAGACGGATAGAAAGCAAAAAGTGTCCATCTAAGGAGGACCGAAAAAAGCAGCCCAACCAGTTCATACTTTGGAAAAGGCCACTTACAGTTTTCTCTTGGCAAGGACGATGCAGACGACGGCCACAACGGTTCCCAACAATATAGCAATCCCGATGGCTACCAACGTGACTTCGATTGCGTCCATTCTGGAACGCGATGAGAGTTTTTCAATGGCACCGCGAATCTCGATGGGTTTGTAGACATGCAAACGACGTGCGATTTCTTCCATACGGGATTGTAGTGCCCTATATGAAGTTATTCGTAATTTCACCTTCAGCATAACACATGTATGTCATAAAAGTGTTCATAACTTAATATAATGAACAGTATAATCATATTAAATATTATTACGGTACGTGTATACAATGTATTTATGTACAGTCTAGAGCAATCTAAAGGGTTCGTGCTAGGGATAAGTTGATCGCTAATAGCACAAAATTTTTCAAACGTATAACAACCAAAAAAATACCGAGTGTAGAACTAAAGCTACTTTATGTACTAGTAAAGTTTCATTTAAATCGGCTTGTAAGTTTTGCTGGAATAAAATTCTAAAGTTTAAAAAATATTCGTCTATATGTACATAAAATATAATACCAAAATATATACATCTATCCATCATTCCCTTGAAGATCTAATACCACGTATCACCATATGTTAAGACGTATTCTAAGTATACATACTTGGAAAGAACCTCGGAGGTCACCAGGCTTCTTCCGGTGCTATTTACCGCATAAACGAAAACGTCCGACCTACACGGATAAAATAACTCGATCAGGCACTTTCCAAGAATTCCAAGAAAGAACAACTCTTACATGTCGGCGTGTGCAGTATCTCCACTAAGATGTTGTTCCACGCCCTGCACCCAAACTTCCATTCCACTAACGTCGCTTATAAGGCTGAAGGCATAACAATAAAACACGACTTAGGAAAGATCAGCTCAAGTTTAAAGATTCTTACGTACTTGCTGATATTGTAGGTTATCAATGATAACTCGTCAGTCCTTGAGCCGAAGACTACGGTAACTTGGTGAGAACGGTCAACAACATGAATCTGAAACAACAACCTCTTTGTTAATACGACATAGCAAAATTTTTCTTTAAAGAAATGCGACTTGCCGTAAGCGACAGCGGAGTAGAAAGACCATCGCGGGATCCATCACGGTCAGTAGCTATAACAGTTACGTGAAACAATCTTCCGCCGTCGTTATTCAGGGGCGCATTAACGTAGAGCTGTCCGGTTGTCGAATTGACGGAAAATGTTGAAAACCCCGGGATGTGTGACTCGATAGAGTATCTTATCTGACCATTGACACCTTCGTCTAAATCACTGGCCTAAAAACAATCAAAATGATCACGATGTGAATTCGCTGTAAGTGTAAGAGAAGCTACAAGTATCTACCAGGAATTGGTGAATTTCATGGCCAGTGGAGGCCTCCGAGGATATGGCGATTTTCACGGGCTCCTCGGTGAAATCAAACGAGGGTGCGTTGTCATTGACGTCAATAACTTTTACATTCACTTTCACTCGTTCTGGGTCTTTAAAGAAAAGTTAAACGAGTGACTAATCTAATTTGATTACTACTACAATTCTAATATGATTACTTTGAATACTACTTCAAGTTTGATGGTAAAAATATAAGATATTAACGAAAAAAAATTACCTTTGTGACAAGAATTTGGAATGTTATGCTCGACTTTCAAAGTTACGTCATAGCCCGAAGTACTCTCACGATCTGGAGACGTTACAAGCCAGAGAATCGCCTCCCTAGAATCGGGACGGAATACCTCGCTTGACCCATTTTCAAGGGTCAATTGAAATCCATCTGGGATACTCCAGTTCATTAACAAGAATGGGATGTCAACATTCTCTTCGACGTTCACTTCAAAAGCGTGCTGCTCAAAGACGTCTTCCACAGGGAAACATGGCACTTGGTTCACATTCACATGGACAACAGCTGTTGTGCTAAGTCGAGGCACACCATTGTCTGCAGCTACCACAATAACGTTGTACTCGTTTGCTTTGTCAAAGTCCAAAGGAGTTTTGGTGCGCAGTGTTCCGTTCGTGGGATCAATCCAGAAGAGGCTTTGATGAGTTTCCAGTCGGTAGAATACGTTACGGTTGGAAAACTCGCGATCTTCATCAGTAGCAACTAAACGCGTTACCAAAGCTCCGGGCGGCTGTTTCTCATCGACGGAAGCTTCGAACAGCGGAAGGTTTCCAGCATTTGGTTTTGTTGGTGAACTAAGACGCGCTGAAGATCGCGATGCAGTCGAATCACTCATCCAGTCTTTGACACCGAGAAACTTTGGAGCGTTGTCGTTGATGTCCTTAACAACTATCTTTACTTTGGTGTGCCCTTTTAACGAAGGGTCGTCACGATTTGATGCTTCCACTTGAAATTCATAGAAATCTCGACTTTCCCGGTCCATGGTACCATCGATGATTAGAGTTGCATCTTCCTCTGCTATCCGAAAAGGTAATGTTTCGTTGCTGATAATTCTGTACAGAAATCGTCCTTTCCTTCCCGGTTGGAAGTTTATAGCTGAAACTTCTTCAAAAGCAACCTCGTCGTATGAGCCTTCCGGGAGTTCGAACTCGAAAAGTGTCTGAGGGAATTGAGGCGCCATTTCATTAACATCTTCAAGTTCTACAGTGACGTTCGTTACGGACTCCAAACCACCGTCGTCGACTACTTTAACGTTGAATGTGTACATCGAACTCGAGTTGAGCTTCTCTCGCGTCGACAGGGTCCCATTCAAGGGATGAAGACCGAAGAAGGAATTGTCCTCGTCCAAAAGAAAACGAATAGAATTGTTGTCTTTGTCAGCAGCGACGAAATGTCCGAGCATCTGATCCGGTGCAGGTTTTCCTGGAACGCGAATAAGTATGCTGGAATTTTTTAACATTCGGTTGATTGTCTTTTCTACAATCTGCTCCTCATCGTCGTTTCCATCTTCCTTGCGTTTGTTGGTGTCACTGGTAAATAGTATGTCGTTCAGAATCTTCTGCAGTCCATTGGTGATTTTGTTTATGGAACCGAGAGATCTTCCAGTTGGCACACCGATGCCTCCTGACTTGTCCGATAAGGTGCAAGGCTCGCTCGGACAAACGACGATATCATCATTTGATCCACCCGGGCTTCTTTCAACTACTAGTATATTGCCCGCGGGAATGAATTCCACAACCTCAGGGATATTATCGTTGACGTCGTCTATTCTGATGATAATTCTAGCTCTCGCGGTTAGATTTCCGGGTGTTGTGGCAATGATGGAAATATTGTAGAGCGGCTGCCTTTCTCTGTCGATGTCTCCGACGGTGAAAACCTGACCAGTCTTGTTATCGATTCTGAAAGCCGATAAGGATTCCTCGAATTCGAAAACTACTTCATCGTGCGGAACGCCGGCTCCGTTGGTAACAATGATAGGATCTTCTAGATCGACTCGCGTTCCAGGTGGTGAATTTTCTGGAACATGGCCAAAGTAGAGTTCCTTGGTAAAGTTTGGAGGAAACGGATCATTTGCTTTTGTGACGATGACCATAACTTCAATGGTATCAATCAGCCGATTCGCTTCTCTATCCTCGACAGATACCAACAGAGAGATGTTTGGAGTTTTCTCGTGATCCAAGGCCTTTAGAAGCAGCAGCGAGCCGTTGGAGCCGACGGAAAAGATCTCCGACAAGAACCGGTTTTCTACTAAGGAAAAATGCAAACCTTCGGTTCTTCTTTGGCGACTGTCAGCTGGATAAACGATGTTGCCGATATGCAAGTTGGACTGTTTCTCCTCGACAGTGAAGGTAAACGGCATTGATTCATGTCTGGCGGTTCTTGTCGCCGGCATGTCGAAAACTTGAATCGTCACGTTTGTAACTGCCTGTTGAACGCCACTTGATGCAGTAACTTCCAGGAGATACGAAGAGACTCGATTAAGGCGGAAATCGTCTGTCACCCTCAGAATTCCAGAGCGGGGTTCTATACTCAGCGGTACTAAATACCCAATTTTTTAAATAAGTTAAACTCGATAAAAGGCTGTGTGTACAATTCAATAGTTTAAACTAGATTAAAATCATCGCATCGAAAAAGACTTACCGGTGAGGTCCAAGTTATGTTTCATGGAAAATAACACGTTTTCTTGCTGGAAACCTCGAACTTCAACACGACCAACTTTGGTACCAACCGGTGCACTCGCGCTGACCGAAAATTCATAGGGGCTGTCGACGAACTGAGGATCGGTCTGCTCGTCATTTTCTACCAAAATCTTTAATGGCAAAATGCATATTCAGTTTAACTTAGTCAAGTTTAAAGTGCGTTATCTTTTCATGATTCTATACCTGGACGAAAGCCAGACTCGACCTACGCTCACTGGGATTGACAGCTTGGTCCTGAGCTTGTACAAAGAAAGCATAACTGTGTGCTGCTTCCAGAGGAACGCCAGCAAGAAGAATTTCTCCACTGGTCGCATTTATCTCGAAATGCTCGAAACTTGTTTCTTGGGGCGTCACATGAGCTGGTTGGATGGAATAGACAATCCTCCCATTGTCGTTTTCGTCAAGGTCTACGGCATGTACCTTTGCACGTACATTTAATAAATAAAAAAAATACAGATTTTGTCATTTTCCGTTGCTGTACGTTTCACGTACCATTCCTATTACGGATCCAGCCGCGGCCCGTGCATTCGCCGTAAACAAGTAGCTGTTGGTTGGCACAAAAGTCGGGTTATTATCGTTCGAATCGATCAGATAGATATCGACAACAGTATGACTGGTATCGGCTGATTCTTGAAGGTTCTCCACGGCTGAGACGACTAAACGAAAATGAGGAGTT
>JAIQCU010000270.1:0-63854 GCA_022114935.1 Leptestheria dahalacensis | reverse complement strand
GGGGGGGCGCTGGACGCAAACAAAAAAGCCCGAAAAAAACTCGTATTTCTGCTCATTATTCCAACGTTAGTACAACAACAGGGCGGCTATAACACACACCTTTTTTTACAATAGTTTTATTTCTCTGTAATTTATCTCTGGGTTATATTTTGTCAAAATTGTATTCGATTACGTAACTGCATTTGAGATCCGAAAGTCTCAAGATTCCTAAGGTCGACGATAACCGTCTAATTGACTTGAATTTTTATTTAAAAAAATGAACTAATCGTAATAGAATAACATTGTTTAATTCAACGTGAAATATTTTATTTTAATTTCCTATTTATTTTTTAATTTCTTTTTGTTTAGAATCTAGCCTAGTTTTTGTTTGTAATTGTGTTTTGAAATTAATTTTTTTTGGGTCGTTTCTTGGGTAACAGATGTCCTATAGAAAGAGGAGAAAGAGAGGCGCTTTAACCCTTTTGCTTTTAGCCATATACTTAGATACAAAGTATAACGACGTAATAAAAGGGTTCACAATGCACAACACACCGGCCGAAAAAGGGTTGGCTCTTCCTATATCGTGCCCCGTGACGACCCTTTCGGGAAAAAGGGGGGAAACTTATTTTTTTTGAATTTTATTTCTGGAAGTTAACGCGCAGAAATTAAATAAATAACAAAAATAGTAAAACAATAAGGTTACAGTGGGGAAGACAAGTGACTCGACATGGAGTCGACTTCTGAATCAACTTGGAGTCGACTTTTGAGGCAACTTTGAGTCGACTTTTGAGTCAATTCAAGTCGTTTTTAAAGTCAACTTGAAGTCGACATGTGAGAACTTAAAGTCGACATGTGAGTCGACTTTTGAGACAACTAGGAGTCGACTTTTGAGACAACTAGGAGTCGACTTTGGAGACAACTTGAAGTCAATTTGAAAGTCCACTTGGAGTCGACATGTGAGTCGACTTTGAGTCAACTTTCGACTTATGAGTCGGCTTTTGAGTCGGCTTTTGAGTCGACTCGATTCGTCCTTTCCGTTAAATTACTCGACTTGATTCGTGATTTTGCAAGTCAACTAACACGAGACCAAGGCCGACTGGGGCCAGAGTCGAGTCGAGTCGAGTCTTCGATACAGATTATAGTTTTTATATAGTATAGTCATAGGAATATCTATTATATTAATACTAGGATCACATATAATGTTATATGATAAGAATTTCTAAACTGGTCTGGGAATCTTGTAAATATACTTTGTGTATATATAACTAACGATAATGAATATGAGTAATGGCATAATGGACAATGAAATGTACACAGATAAAACGTCTAACAAACACGAGAGTGGAGAAAAAAGGAGTAACAGCGTAACGGGAGCCAGTGTTCTACAATAAAGATCTCGTTTCAGTAGTCAAAATAATGAAACGCGAAACACGTCTGCTTGCTTTTTATGCTCGTATGAAAATGGCCGGTACTTAAAAGCAGTTTCGCATGTCTTTTCTATTCTCTCTCGCAGTCTCTTTTGTATGTAAAAAGCAAAGCCAACGAGTGGAGAGACGCTTTAAAAAAAATAGTAGTCATATTTTTTATATAATATAACTAAAATACAGTAATAATTGAATATAATTATATGTATAAAATGATGTATAGAGACACGTTGTTATTCCGCTTGTTTGACAATATCCAGATTCTCCCTCTTGTTTCTTCAAGTACATGTGTGTGTTGTGTGTTTGTGTCTAATTACGATTGTCATAACTATATATTCTGTTTTTGTTTATTTTTTGGTTTAGAGAAATGTGTCCGGCTACTGTTTCATGTTTCTTCCAAGGTTAAATGGCCGCTCGTTAAAATATGGAGAGAATATGCGCGCTTCCTTTCTCTTTCTCTTTCTCTTTCTCTTTCTTTTCTGTCTTTTGTTTCTCCGTGCTTTCTTTGTGCCTGTGCCTCGGTCTCTCTACCCACAGTCTGCCTGTCTGTCTGTCATATCTATCTGTCTACCTATCTGTCTACCTATTTATTTATGTATCTATCTATCCAGGTTTATACCCATCCATCTATCTGTCTTAACTAACTATCTATCTAACTATCTATCTGACAATCTAACAATCTATCTTTCTATCTACCTATTTATTTATATAAATATCAGTTTAAATTTCTATCCATCTATCTACCCTCTCTATCAATCCATCTATCTTACTATTAATCTATTTAACTATTCAACTATCTGTCTATCTATTTGTCTACCTATTTATTTATATATCTATCTATCCAAGTTTCAATCTGTCTTTCTGTCTGTCTGTCTATCTATCTATCTACCTATCTAACTCTTTATCTCTCTACCTACTTATTTATGATCTACCTACCTAAGTTTCTATCCATCTGTCTACCTCTCTGTCTCTATATATTTCTATATATCTGTCGATCTATCTATCCATCTGTCTGTCGAACTACCCGCCGAACTACCCATCCATTCCATTTGTTTGCATTTATCTATATTTATTCGCCTATTTTCCCATCTATCCGTCTTTCAATTCATGTCTATTGTCCAGTCTATCTCTCTCTATCTGTCATATAATGCGTGCGCCCATACCTTGCCCTTTTCAGTACTCGTATGGGGTTCGCTGCTTTAGAAAAATACTGCCAGAATATTTTGGACTATCCCTGGCAAATATACAAATTTTTAGATTTAAAACATTTATTTGTAAGTTGTAATTCAGTAAAACTCTATCATTATAGGTAAACAAGTTTTTTTTCTAAATAATTATAATATAATATATTAATTATTATAATTAAATAATTTGGTGTTTTGCCCACAAATATACACGTTTTTTTAAATTTAAAATGTTTATTGTAATAGTAATTGAATTTCATACTTAGTGGTATTTATCAAAGCTATATAATTTTCTCTTAAATCACTATAGAGGCTCGAGAAATTCTACGCACGCGAATGGTGGACGTAGAAATTCAATTAAGCTCCATAACAGTTGTCTGATGACAGGTAGACACATAAGAGGTACACACACACACACACACACACACACACACACACACACACACACACACACACACACATTTCCTATGCGTTTAATGTCCAAGCCCCTCTTGTGTAAGCAATTTTCGGACCTGTACTAAAAGACCGTCGTCCCTTCTCGTGTGTCCCCATCTATTTTTTCTATTCATTATTTCTCTTCGTCTCTCTTCACTTTCTTTTCTTCTTTGTCTACTTATAACCATTCTCCTCTCTTTCCATCTCCTGTTTTTTCTTTCTCATCTATAGTCCAGAGCAATTTTTCCCGTGCATGTCAAAAGGCGCCCCTCTCATATGCATACGGCATAGTAAGTAGGCAGCGGGTATACAACAAGGGGGGGTAAGGGTAAAGATACTCTGTATAACAGTCTCGAGTTAGTAATAAAAAAATTTTTGGTAGTTTCAATAGGGCTGGGCCGGGCCGGCGTAAATAGGGTCCAAGTTGCAGTTAGAAAAGTAAATCAGTACACGGCCGCCTAAGCTACTGGTGTGACGTGTGAATTATTGGATCATTTTTTTTAAATTGTTGGTTCTCCCTCTCCGTAATTTGTAACATCGCGGAATTTTCAGTGTGTTTAAAGATTATCTCCTGAATTTGAATTTGGCGCGTCACACACAAGACAAAAAAAAATATGCGCGGGCGCCGAATTTTCACCAATGGCCAGTGAGTGGAAATCCGTTGTCGTGGCAACTTGAAGTTGAGTTTGTGTAAACAGTTGTTTGGTTGGCTGAAAAAAATTTCGGGCGGAAGCGGAGGGAGGCCCCTTCAGCGACTGCGTCGATTTGATCTTCCGGAGGTCCCCCCTCGTTTTCGATCCTGCGCCCCGCGCGGCTACACGGACGCTCACGACGCCTGCGTTCTTTGCAACTCGGCACTTTTTTTCTCAGACATTTCGTAAAAGTTCCACTTTTTTCGCCTCGATGATTTGAAAGCGCGGTGCTCTTTTGCTGGAATCGATAATTTAGGAATCGATATCGAAATCGAATCGATGTTAACGATATCCAGCAGCTGACTTTAAAGTGAAGTGGAATCGATTCTGACTAGTGCGCAGCAGCGTGGTATCGATACTCAGCTAGCGGCTGTTGGCTATTACCCTCGATATCGATTTTATTATCGATAGTTTAATCGAAACAGTGGGCCAATCGGATTTGCTGATACGGTGTCGACTCGGCGCATCGCCTTATTGCAAACTATCGATTCTTAACCGATTGTACCCGTTTGTGCGCAGTGCTGTGATATCGATATAGTTAGATATCGGCAGCGGCCATATCGATTGAAAACCAAGTCGACACCGGACAAATAAGCGACCTACACCTCTGATACAGTAAATCGATTCTAGAATCGATACTCGAATCGAATCCCCGCACCAATTGGATTCGATACTTAACAGAGGGACTTGTTGTAAATCGATTATCCAAACTACGATATCGATATCGGTAACTTGAAATCATCGTTAGTTGATTCCATTGCCCGTTTATCTATATCGATACCAGACTCGTCAAATTCTACGCCTCTTGTTCTCGTAGGCCCAAAGTACTGCCGCCCCCCTACCTTTTGACCACGCCCCCTCCTCCCCCCAGGCACCTCCCCCTCCCCTGCTCCACCTGCATCAGCCGAGGGTGGGTCGTGTGGGCGACTGAATTGATTGCGAGTTGAAATAAGGTACAGAGCCGCCTTTTGGCGCAGTTTTTCTGGCGTCGGTGCGCGTCGCTGCCAACGAGAGTTTCAAGACGCGCTTCCAGGACTCGCCAAGTCCTGGCAAGTGGAAGGTTGAGGTGGGGGAGGAGGTAGGTGGGGGGGCTAAACCCAGATCCTTACTTCTTTGGGTCCCGCGTGATTCTCTTTCCTAGTCCAGTGTGCGACGCTCCTGGAAAAAGGACTTCGAGCCTTTCTCCAGGTTTTATAACTCTCTCTCATTCACGAGTTTGTGTTTCAAACCTCCAGGCTATATGGTTCTTTTTGGTTTCTCCAAGTCTTAACTTGACTCTTGGTATCGCTGGAACACCTGCGACCCCAGAGTTTTTTTTAGCTGGGTCTCTTTTTTTTGTTTAGAAAAAAAAGGGACTGGAACTACAGTATAGATTCGAAGTGTACAATTGAGATCTGGCCGTGTGGAACGCCTATAAAAAGTGATTCATTTTGAGTCATTGAATACCCGGATGATTCTCTATGAACTCTCCCTGGCCCTGCGAAAGTTCTCACATACACAGCTGAGATTTGAGTCAATTCATTGAAAGTCATTCATTCAATTGAGTCATTCAGACATTTTTGACCGAGCTTAAATCCCGTCGGATTCTCAACCGGTTCCCCGTTTGGTTTTTTGTTGTTCAATTTGGACGCGCCCCCCCGGGTGTTGGACGTGGTACACACGAGGTGACTCACTTTGAGTCATCTGACTATCGAGAGGGAGTGTCTGAAAAGCAACTCGAATGATGGCTGAAGTGAGCGTGCGACCGGCGCCCGCGGCGCCCAAGATGAGCGTCGCGACGCCCAGCGCCGATCTGATGATGGACCTTTGGCCGTCGGCTGCTGCGGCAGCGGCCGCAGTCGCTGCGGCACCTAGGCCTACCCCGCCGGCGAGTAACGAGCCCTCGATGATGGAGAAGCTTGTCCAGGATCTTCAGGTTAGAACCTCAAAGTAGACCATTTGACGTAGATTTCTAACAAAATTGCTTTTTTTGAACTTTTCAATTGAAATTTTAAAAGGGTTCACCACAAAGGCTCAGGAATTGAATCAAGTAGTTTTGCTTTACTGTAGGAGTAGTTTGAAACTACGAGTATAGTAGATAAACTCGTTTGAAAAAGTGGCTTAAAAATCAGTTTATAAGCGGTTTAAAAGCAGTTGAAAACTGGTTTGAAACAACTTGAGGACGATTAGAAACGGTTTAGAAGTTTCAAACCAGTTTTTAAGTACTTTTCAAATAGTTTTTAAGTAGTTTGTAAGGCAGTTTGAAACTATAGCTTAAATTGGTCTTTAAAAAACCGTTCAAAAGTGGCTCAAACTAGTTTGAAATGTAGTTATCAACTAGTTGCTAAACTAGTGAATTTCATTAAAACCATTCAAATATGTTACTATTGTTTACTATTCAGTTTGAGGTTCCATCACTCATAGTTGTATCATTATGATTACCAAACAATTAAAAAATTGAAAAGACGACAAATCTGGCGATTCATCAAGAGTTGGGTTTGTTCTTTGTCGGCCTTTCGTGGCCAGAGCAACAACAACAAAAAATAGCACAAAAAACCGTACAAGTTAGACAAATTGAGCCGAGCTATGCAAAGCTACAAATAGAAATTATACCGAAATTTTTTTTAGCTCATTCTTTCCGCGCTCAACGTGTGTGTGTGAAATCTTTCTTAGCAAGACTTTTCGCTTGAAACTACTCCATCAAGTGTCATGTAAAAAAAAATTCCAGAGTCAAAACCGTAACACTGTGTCGTAAATTAGTCGTTAATTAATGTTTTCGCTGGAGCTTTTTTTAAATTTCCTATAGGAATAATAGTTAAAGTGATTATGAGCGACAATTCCTGAGCCTATTTTCCACTGTGGAGAAAATTTTTTTTATATTGCGGTGGCTGAAAAATAGCAAGTGCTCGAGGGTCTCGACTGGCCTATCGAGGGGTTGAACGAAAAAATTCTATAGGCCTATATCGGTGACGAATGAAAAAAAAAACGACACGGAAAATAGACCGAGGGGAAGGACCACTGGACTTGCGCAAGGATATACTGCGCAGGTCCAATTCCTTTGAATGTCTTTTTTTTTGACAACCAATCCTAGGCCTAGTCATTTTTTTGTTTAAATAGGCCAAATAAGGATTTATCTTATTGGTTTAAATTTTTTTTGAAAATATTTTTTTTTGAAAAAATGCTGCGCCCGTGAAAAACGTAAAATAGTCGAAACTTCCTCCGCGAAGTTTTCCATTCTTCGACGATCGCTGGAAAATGGAGCAACTGTGGAAGGTTAGATAACCGCTTTGTGTGTCGTCTGGTTCCACTATTATTCCATTGATTTTTTTATTTTTTTCATTTTTTATAAAATGGTAACGAAAAAGGTAGTTTGACCATAGTTGTTTTTTTTTAAAGTTAATTTTGAGCTATGTCTCAATGTCGTGTTGGGAAATTTGCATATGTCGTTTCACATGTCGTTCTGTTGACGGGATGAGTTTTATGGCGACGTTTTTTTCACACATTCATTTCCATAAAAAAATGGTATGATGTGCACACACGTAAAGGCTGTAGTTGCACGCGGCTTCGTCCTTTTTTTTTATTGCAATGATTATGATTGTGATTGTGATTATTACGGGCGCTTAAAACACAAGTTATAAGTTTATTTGTCTGATTGTCTGTTTGGTTGGGTGCTTGTTGAGGATGGTCTGTTGTTTTTCCTGGACAATTTCAACTGCATATTTTAATTGATGTAAAAAATATTTAATTGTAATATTACTGAGATGATGTTTATATACATTATCACTGAAATGTTGGAAATCTGGACCCCCAAAAAGAAAGGTCCTGTGTTGCTGATAAAAGGATCTGGAGAATGGCGGGATCACGCAATCTTTGCGAGTCGATAATTAACGCCCCCCTCTTTCTACCTCTCTCGCTTTTTCTACCTCTTTCTCTACCCTTGACTTGAGTGATGGTTATCAAGGGCGTTTTTGACTTCTTCCATCGCTCATGGGTTTAAAAGTTGATGCTGTTGTCGTTCTTTTAATGTATTCCTATGTGTGTGTTTTGAGTATAGTTATGCAAGTAGGTAACTTACCTGTTTAAAAATAGTATTACTATTTAAGTATGTATGATTTATTTCTGCTTAAAATTGATTTTTTAACTAAAGAAATGGATGAAGTTTAAAGTAGAGCTTGTCGATGGATGTTTGACTTTTAAGTGATACAACTGACTAGGACATTTCAGATGTTGCTATAGTTGTCTTTTTCATTGTTGTTGAATAGCGCACGTTAGATGTTGTGATAGTGATGTTCATCTTGTTTTTGAATGTGTAATGTTTTATTCGTTTATATTATGAATCTATTTCTTTATCGAGCTATCTAGCTATCGGTCTATCTATCCATCTATCTATCTGTCTGTCTATCTATCTAACTATCTGTCTATCTATCTATCTATCTGTCTATCTATCTATCTATCTGACCATCTATCCCTGCTACGATTCAACTACGTCTATCTATCTGTACGCCTCTCGAACTATCTATCTTAATATCTAAATTTTCAACTGTCTGGCTAACATCTGGCTATCATACTACCTACTTGTCTCACTGCACGTCTGCCCTCGTCTATCTATCTATCTTACAATCTGCCGTACCGTTTTTGTAACCAAACTACCTTACACGTCTCTCTACTTGTCCCTACACGTATATGATTACAGGCTACTGTACAAGTCTTAACTTCATAATTTCTCAGGTAAAACGTCGACTCTTTTTAGCACACTGCCCAAAGGATTGGGGCGGCCTTGAGACAGGGCAAAAATCCAATTAAACTGGGGGCATACAGGAGACTTTGGTTAAGAAACTCTGGACGGACTTCATGATTTGATAACTATAAGTTCGATGTTGCGCGGGATGACTTCGATATCGACAATCCACACACGCACACGTACACACTTGCATACACACACACACACACGAGCAGTAAAATCGTGTGTGTGTGTTTGTATGTTGGATGGGATTTTCTTTAGGTATTTTCCTGCTTTTTCGTTTTTGTACCGAAATCTCTCCCTCTCCTCTTGGCCGGACCGCTCGGGTCACGCGAACTGAAAGAGGATTTTTATATTTTCTTCCCCCCTTCCATCTCTCGGTCTCTGGTAGTTTAGAGGTGGACACATGGCGCCATCATCGTGTCTTACCATACATCTTAACGGAGTCACCACATCTCTCTTCCTCCTCTCTTTCCCCCCCACCATATGCAACAGCTTTTACCCTTTCTGTCTTGTCCTCTTTTTTTCTTCCCCTCAAAGGATCTAGCGACATAAGTTGAAGAAAAATTGAAAAAGCTGGAATGGCGGTTACAAAGGGTTGGCTTATGGTAATCAAGATCTCCCATCAGGTCAGTTTTTCTCTCATCGTCGAAATTCTTGCTTCTTACCAACCTTGTCATTTTTTATTATTATTTTTTTTTAATTTTTTTTAACAGTCTACCCTTTGGTCCCCCCTGTACTTGGCGGGAACAAGGGATAGAGTAGAAAAGTTGTATGAGAAGGAGATGTCTTAAGTGAAAAGATGGTCAGAAAAAGACGACCTACCCAACACGGATGTTTTGTTTTTTCGTACCTTTTTACGGCTATTTGAATCGATAGATTACGTATGTTATTACCTAAATGTTGACTAGTAATGTTAGCTATTTTGGTTTGACAATTAAACTGTAATTTTGATTTTGTCAAGTTGTTTTACCCGGATTGCGTAACGCGATGTTTTCCCATCGCGGTCGGAAGTTTTCCCGAGTGTAAACTTTTGGATTCGCTGAATGTGTGACGAAGGATTCCAAGATGGCGACTATTTTGAACCCCTACCGTTCGAACTACCGAAGCTGAAATCGTTCACAAATTAACCATCTATAGTTGATTGGTTTGATAACAATAGAAACTTCAGTTTACACCAATTTTGAATAAATTAACACACTAGTAAAGTTTCGTTGAATTCGAAGTGTTAGTTTGGCCAAAGTAAAATTCTGAAGATTATAAGATAGCATACCATATTCTCCATTTAAAATCCCATTGTTAGCCCTGTATTATTTTTAGTTTATGTTAAATATTTCTATCCAGATAATTTAATAACCAGTAGGTGTTTAATGAACGGGGCAGTTCTTCAGATCTATAAAACGAGTGTATTCTTGTAATAGGCTAGTTTTTTTTTACATCCACTCTGTATGGGGCTTGTCCGAGTATAAGAAATTATAGTAATATCTGTGTGTGTGGGGAACAGGTTCGTAAAAAGCGCGTAAAAAATTTTACAACTATGATTACATGTGTTGTTATTTTTTTACAATTTATTTCTGGGGAGGGGGTTATAAAGCTTTGGGCATATTTACGTCATTTATACCAGGACTGACGGTTTGTTGTTGTACAACTCGAAAACGGCAACAACAGCAGCAAAAAAATTCAATTTATATGGCGGGGAAAAGGGACGGCCACACCTTTTCTCCCAGCTGCTGTGCTTGTATGCTGCAAGTCACATTGAAATAATTACGTGATGGCAAGAGGGGAAGCCCTAACCGAGAAGACACGTCATTTTTTTCAACCCTTTTTTTCTTAAAGTAGGAAGTTTTAGGTTTTATTTAAAAAAATTCCAAGTTGGATTTTTCTGGGGGGGGGGGTGTATATTTCAGTTTCTTGAATTATAATTACCTTGTGAGTATGTTAACAGTAGGTGAGTACTTGCATGATGTTCACTTGATATTCACTTGATATTCACTTGATATTCACTTGATATTCATTTGATATTCACTTGATATGTACTTCATAGTTACTTGATAGTTACTTGATAATAACTTGATAGTTATTTGATATTTACTTGATATTTACCTTATATTCGCCTAATATTAGCTTATATTTACTTGATAATTGCTTGATAATTATTTGATAACTACTTGATAATTATTTGATAATTACTTGATATTGTATTTGATATTTGTTTGATGTTTGACCTGAAATGTAGATCATATTACGTTATATTTATTTGATACCGAAATGGTACCTGCCTCATAGTTAATACGCATAGGATATACTTGCTTGAAATCAGTTCACCTTTAGATTACATCTGATATATCCTTGATAGCGCCTTAATAACCAACGGACACAACTAGTTTTAGCGTAATTTAGTCTTATAACCAGATTGATCTTATTCTATTTCAAGATAAACACGTTTGATAGTCGATAGATTGAAGGTTCTGTATAATAAAACGTATCACATGTATATTAATTGATTGTGTTTTATGTACCCATTGCTTTTCCTTATCAAGTATAACACAGGCGTACTTTTATATTAATTATAGATATGTACTTATACAAGTACCAACATTTGCATAATGAATAGTTTGTTGTATTTGGATACACTGCAACAAAGCGCGTCTGTCGGGAAGGATAGATTGAATTACTGGAAGAGAGAAAAGGGGATAAGGTATAACAACAACCGAAAAAAATGCGAAACTGGATTTTAAAAAAATAACAAGTCGGGTCTTAAAAAAAATGAAACTGGCGCATGTATAGTTCCCATCGTCTGAGAAGAATGGGAAAGCAACGTACGTATAGAGCCTCCTTATTGAATAGCACATGTGGCAGTTGTTTGATATGCAAATGGGCCCGGCTTGGTCGGACACAAGAAGCTCGGACAACGTATGTGTAACCCTTTTGATACTATAAGGTCTGGGTCGGCGACTATACATTTTTTATGCAGTCTAGATAGCAATGAAGAAAAAAGGGTTCTTGCTGGGGAAAAGTTGATCGCTTGTGGCAGCCAAGTTTTCAAAGGTATAGCAGCCAAAAAAATACTGAGTATAGAACCAATAGTGCTTTATACACGACGCAAGTTTCATTCAAATCGGGCTGTTAGTTTTGCCAAAATAAAATTGTAAAGCTAGAAAGATTCCTAGTTTCCTACCATTCAAAACCCTCTTTTTTGCTCCATATACTGTGCATGTCCACATACCCGAGGTATAATTCTTTTCTCTTTATATGTGCATATGTGTATAGAGAGAGAGGGTTAAAACGGGTAAAAAGGGGAGGTTGTTTAACCCTTTCTATTTCCCTGCTTAAAACCAGCCTGTCTGGATAGTCTGCTCTATATGCTCGTATGCTGTGTAACTCTTTTTTCGACAGAATGGCAGATGGCATAGTTTCAGTTTGTAAAAATTGTAACAAAAAGGATTTTTTTGATCCAATTTTTCTGCTTTTTACAAATAAATGGAATAAAAGGGGGGGTTTTGTATTGTGGCTTTGCGCTGTACGGTAAAAGGGGATTATCAAGCGATTATCAAGCGATTATCAAGTGATTATCAAGTGATTATCAAGTATATTCTATAAGTACAAAATAAAATTCTAATACAATCCTAAATTCATATATATATAATTTTTTAAAGATAATTTTTCCCAGTATTTTACCTTTCAATCCCCTTCTTTGTTTCAGTCATTTAACGTTTTTATTTATTAATATTTGGACGACTATGGCATGTCCACTCGAGGCTCAGATAGAGAGATAGATAAAGAGAGGCCATTGTTCTCCTCCAGAGCGAACAGAAAATATAAGAAAGAAGAAGAAGAAATAAGAAATGGAAGAGAAAGGGAAGGGAAAGACCAAATAAGGAAGAATAGAAAAAAAAATCCCGCTAGAAGCTTGTTAGGTTGTAAAAGGTCCTCTGTGTGCATATGTGTGTGTACGTCGAGTGGAAGGACACGCAACACACATGAGGACCGTTCGCCTCCTCCCCCCCCTACTCCACATGCATCACGAAGTTGGCACACATATACCCTATACGACGCCCTAAATTTTTCTATAAGGTTAGGATTTTATTTCGGCAAAAGTTATTAACTGATTCTAGCCAAACTTGAAGATCGCATTAAGTACTATTTGGTCTACACTCGGTATTTTTTGGGTTACTATATCTTGGTAAATGTAGGATCAGGAAGCAATCAAATTCTCCCCAGCAAGAACCCTTTTTCTTATTGCTTACAGAAATGTACCAATAGGGACGTCTGGACTACTCTTGTATTCCATGACTGAAGAAACGACACTGAAATTGAGAAATTGCAAATTGAATTTGTTGTTCGCGTTTCTTGGTTTCAGCGGTTGGCAGCCGATTGTCTTGTGACTAGATTCGCCTTAATTCTGTCTCCCTTTTGGGTTGAGTGGAAGTCGATAGTCTGTCAATCGTATTGATGGATAATACAGCCATTCGCCGTTTTCACGTTTTGATTTGGTGGTTTCAAGGTCAGATTCTAAACCATAGGCGAGGTTGACCAGTCGTACCTGTGATTCTGAGATCTGTTGACTTGAGGAAATGGGGTTTGATTGAGTACTGCCAAGCTCACCTACTTTTAAGCAAATCCTTAGGCGACTTTAAAAAAAATTAAGATCAGCGTGGCCGTTGTAGGATGGAATAATGGTTGGAAGTTAGCGTCCCTCTCTAAAACGTAGGTGAGCTTAACTATGGTGGTAAGCTATTCAGCCGTTAAACGGCCAAGCTCACCTATTTTGAGCATATCATGAAAAGCTAGGTGAGCTTGACCGCTGTAAAAAAGTAACATTGAAATGGTACGTTTCTAAAACATAGGTGAGTTTAACCTACGACGATAAGCTATTCAGCCGTCAAACGGTCAAGCTCACCTATTTTGAGCATATCATGAATAACTAGGTGAGCTTGACCGCTGTAGAAAGGTAACACTGAAATGGTACATTTCTAAAACATAGGTGAGTTTAACCTATGACGGTAAGTTATTAAGACTTCAGACGGTCAAGCTCACCTATTTTGAGCATACTATGAAAAACTAGGTGAGCTTGACCGCTGTAAAAAGGTAACATTGAAATGGTACGTTTCTAAAACATAGGTGAGTTTAACCTACGACGATAAGCTATTCAGCCGTCAAACGGTCAAGCTCACCTATTTTGAGCATATCATGAATAACTAGGTGAGCTTGACCGCTGTAAAAAGGTAACACTGAAATGGTACGTTTCTAAATCATAGGTGAGCTTTGCCAATAGCTTCTTGGCACTAGCCATGACCGAAGAACCATCGCCAAGGTCGCCTAGATTTCGAATGTAGTTGGGAGGGGGGAGGATTCACGTGTGAATGTGTAAAGAGATGGCCATGCAGGTTGCGAATGGACTGTTTTCACCTAATCAATGACGTGTCAGCGACTCTTTACGCTGGACACGTGTGTTACCTCGAATGTTTTCTCGCCTCTATAGACCATCGCAACAACTTCTGTTTAACCGGCTTTACAAAGCAAAGTGCGTTATTGTTATTAAATTATCCCAATAATGAATCAAATTGTAATCAAACAATCTGTTATGCTGTCTTTTAGAGATTGAATTATTAAAATACCTGACTGATTTTTCCAAATTATTTCACTGGAGAACGATAATGTTGTAAGGGCGGTTCCAGTATTGACCGAAGAGATTCTATAAGTCATGACTGTGTAAAGCAATCGAGATAAAGAGGGCGTTTTTACTGGGACGGGGAACACGGAACAACGTTGATGACGTCACATTTACTTGTAATGGAATTTTTCAATATGCATTTCCCCTTTCAAATTGAAATTTGAATTTGGCGCCGTACCTGTATCACCGTTATTTAAATTTTAACCTGCTGTCTTTGGACGATTTCAAATCGAAGTTTAACTTAGATGTTGACCTTTTCAAATTTACTTTAAATTAAAACGCAATAAGGAACAGATTTCGTTAAAGCCCAGTTAAAATTTACGTCTAGTTTGCGCATGCAGTAACCTTGTTTTGCACAAACTGGAACGCGTGTTCCTCGGTCTGGAACATTACTGGCGCGCTGGAATCGTTCTAAAAAGAGACGCTACATACCATTTTCCCGCGATACAATCGCATGTACCTTTTCCCCCCCTTTTTTATTTATTTTGCATTCTTTTCTTTTTAGCCAAGGCACGTGAACATGTCAACACAAAGAAACAACGTTCATCTATTTTTATACATGTTTATATTTTTGAGAAAAAACAAACAACCCACCGATTTGGACATGAAAGTTGAAGACAAACCAAGGAGAATAGAAAAATGAAAAGGAAGGGAGAAAAAAGATAAATGGATAGAATGAAAAGTAAAAGAAGAATAGAAAGTGGAAAAAAATGACAGCAAACAATTGGAATCGAAAATGTCATTGAGATCGTGATTCACAAAGAAGCAACCGGTTTTGAGTTTTATTTTACAAATCCATTTTCTCGATATCGTGTTTTTAAACGACCGGGACTTGTCTGTTGCCAATCCGCATTTTGCAAATGTTGACTAGTTTTTAACTAGGGACAAGAGCGAACAAATTATTACGCAATAATTAAACACATATTCGTTTAACTTTAACGCTAATCTAACGAGTTCACCTATTTTATCATTCAAACGTACATTGCAACTTGTATTTATACTACTGACGTGTCGATGACCGTCTACATTGTATTCGAATATAGCTTAAAACACATTCTTTGTCAAGTTACAAAACGAATAGTTGGGTTATCGAGACTAAATGCAAACTACTCTGAACTATAGCCCGGAATCGACACTGAAGGATTCGTAAAGAAAACAACAACAAAACTAAGACGAAAAAGACGACTGCGTCTGAAAGATTAGCATAGGGGGAGTAAAAGAGACAGAACGGGAACACAGAGAAAAGAGTTGCGCGACGCATTAATTGCGTGTGTGTATTGATCACACGGGGCATAACCAACACACACACACACACACTCTTTCTCTCTCTTTCCCTCTCTCTCTCTTTCTCTTCCAGAAAAGTAAACCAGAAATTAAACAAAAAACAACAATAATAAATGAAAGGTCCCAAAGCAGAATACTGGAAAACCGAGGGTGCTGAGGGAGACCCGCGGGGATGTAAAGTTTAATCCGTTCACTTCCGGCCTCCGGTACGCGCATTACCATATCCCAACCGGCCACAGAACTCTATTTTGATATGTCTATCTGTCTTTCTATTCATGTATTCTATATCTCTATCTGTGTGTCAGTCAGTCTGTTTTTCTTTCTATTTATCTATCTAAATATCTGTCTATCTTTCTAACTCACTATCTATTGGACTATCTATCTGCCCACCTATTCTCTTATCTATCTATATATATCAGTCCGGCCATCTAGCTGCCTATCTTGTGTATCTATCTATCGGTCTATCTATCTATCGGTATCTGTCAGTGTATCAGTCTGTCTATCTTTCTTTCTATATATATATCTATCCGTCTATCGTTCTAACTATCTGTCTGTCTTAACTCACTATCTATTGAACTATCTATCTACCTGTCTATCTATCGATCGGTCTATCGATCTATCGGTAAATCTATCTACCTATCTGTATATCTATCTGTCTATCTAACTACCTATCTATTCTATCTACTTGTCCATATATCAATCTGTCTATCTGACTATCTACCTATCTGTCTAGCTATCTATCTATCTATCCCTATCTATCTATCTATCCCTATCTATCTATCTATCCCTATCTATCTATCTATCTATCCCTATCTATCTATCTATCCCTATCTATGTATCCCTTATCTATCTAATGCACTTACCTATGTGCCTGTACCAGTTGGGTTCTGGGGCCGGTTGGGATCTGATGAAATGTCTCCTCCACAGGAACAGAAACAAGTTCCTCCCACACACTCGAGATACTCCCACTCTTATGTATATACCCCCCACTATTTTAGCCCCGCCTTCGTTCAATCGGTGTTATACTCGTTCAGTCTACAAAGAAAAAAAAGGGTTCTTTCTGGTGAAACGATAATTGCTTATTCATCCCGAACGATCACAGTTGTAACAACCCAAGAAATACCATATGTAGAACAAATTCTTAAGTTGGGTAAATTTATAAATTCGTAGTTCGTGAGTCTGGAAATCCTGGAACACTTCAGACATAATCTCGTTAGAATATGGGGAGGGAAAAATCCATGAAAAAATCCCCGAGAATCCTGAATATCCCAGAAATCTTTTTCAAAACTCTGGAAAAAAAAATCGCCAAGATACTTTTTAAAACACATTTGAAAATCGTAAAAAATTTTACAACATCAAGCACACTGCACGTAGACTATCGAATCCGTCTATATGAACGGAATGACAAGAATCAAAAGGTAGATTGGAACTGGCAATCGACAGGGTTTCACACATTCTCTGAAGGAAAGCTAATGTTTACAGTGCGTGCCGTGGAGAGAAAAGAGCATTTTCCCTTTTTTCACTATAATTAATCTTCTTCATTTTCCGCTTCAAAGTCGCCCCGGCGCGGGCTCTTTTCGTTTCTAATTGTTCAGGCTCTTCTTTGTTTGTCCCCTCTGTCCCCCCCTCCCCCCTTCGCCTGCCACCTATCCTCGTGTAAAGAGACTTGAAAAGGATAACAGAAAGAGAGGACGAATGGAAGGAATTGAAAGATTACGAAGTGAAAGAGATGGAAGAAGAGAGAGGGTTTGATATGTGAACGGACATACACTGTTTATAGGGGTTTTTGCTTGTTTTGTTTTTTTCCTTGATGTGTTTGCCAATGTTTGGCTAAAACAAACAAAGTTGGCACATCTCTTAATTAGGAAACGCCACACTCTGTCATATTACGTAATAAAACAATCCTGCCGCTGGCTGAAGTCATTGGTTAATTCTCCCTTTTTTAAAAACTATAAATCGGCCTTTTTTATTTATTTATTTCAATCTTGAATCCCTAAGCATGTTTCAGTATGTTGAAACTACGAGTTACATTTAATTAATTAAAGAGTTAAAGTTAATGGCAAGTCATAGGGTTCCTGGCGTATTACCACAGGTAATAAATTTACATCCACATTTTGCTTGTTGCTTTAACTCGGCTTTTGATGTAATCGATATCGGGTTCAGTGAAACGGGATTGATTGATTTTACGTGCTGGCCCCGGTTTCAAAACTTGTAGTTAATCGTAAGGTAAAAAGGCTTTCAAATTAAACGCATTGTAGACTTGAGTAATTGGTTAAGTTACGCAAGTCACGCGATGTATATAAACTCGACCGGCCATCTAACACAATGTAATAGTAACTTTCTATGGGAATTCACTTGAAAGGAAAGGTCAATCTCATTTGACCTCACCTGTCGAACTCAGGTTTACGATAGATAGTATGACCGGTTTTCGAGTTTATGCATATGTGCGTGCGATCGCATGCTGCTGGCGGTTTGCGCTTTAGACTCATTCGTACCCTCGGGCGTGTGGCTATATTAAACGGCATGCGCCAATATACGTCCTTTGAGTTTTTTCCCCCGATGTTTTTTCATTGTTATTTCATATTATTATTTCGTCAATGTTGCGTTGTTTTTAAGTTTTATATTGCTTTTTTATCATGTAAATATGTTGAATTGTTATATGTCATTTTGACGTTACATCTTTCAGTGTCGTTTCGGGAATGAAAAGAATGGCGCTCTTAGCGTCTTGCTGTGTATACATAACGGGATTTCCGGTTGACTCTGATTGCCCTGTGGATGGTTTGAAATGGTGTTTGTTCTGGGTATTGCAGATTTTTATGGCGAAATCGGCGATGCAGATGCACGCGCGCGACGCGCACCGCAGCGAGACGAAACCGCACCAGTGTCAGCAGTGTCTGAAGTCGTTTTCTTCGAACCACCAACTGGTTCAACACATCCGCGTGCACACGGGCGAGAAACCCTACCGGTGCTCTTACTGCGACCGCCGTTTTAAGCAACTCAGTCACGTACAGCAGCATACTCGACTTCATACCGGTAAGTCTTTCCTATCTATCTTTTATCAACCCACAACGGTTGTCCGCACCAAAATTCATATGTGTTTAATCAGAAGCTGGATTCTTATCCATCCATATCTGACTATCTATATGTCTAGGTTATCTATAGCTGGCTATCTGTCGAGCTACCTACCTCTATAACCAGCTATCTGCCCATCTATATCTAGCTGTATCTACCAATAATAGATGGCGAATCTAACACCATTTACTACTAATGCTGTAATACTGCTCTAATAAACTTTTACGATAACTAATGTTACCAGCTTTTTGTTTAGCAATCTGTCCAACCACTATTCACCTAGTATCCGTCTATCGATTTACCAACTATCTATCTATTCTCGTCATCAGACCTCAATCCCTCTACTTATCACTCACCCTCACCCACTCTGACTATAAAACATCCTAGTCTCTAGTCGTCTTTCGGTTATCTCTCTGTCTATAAAAGCTGACTAAGTATCCATCTATCTGCCTTTTCCTTTTATCCATTCCTATTTTCATCCTTTTTTGTTTCTTGGTCCATTTCCCTTTTCTTTCGTTCTCTCTTTTACACATTTTCGTTCATAACACCTGGTCATTCAGCTTCCTTTTCTACTTGTGAATGCATCGATTCATGAGTCTGATCCGCGTATAGTTATTACGTTCAGATCACCAAACGGTGTCCAGCGAAAATGTCGCCTGTGGGAGTTCTGGCTATTGTTATAAGGCAACTAGCCCCGTCCAGGCGTGCATTCGAGAGGTGTGAGAAACTCTTCAGGGTGTCCCTCGCAACACAAAAACCCAATTCCAATACAGTACACGGGGGGAGCGAACGGGTTAGACCAGAGAGGGAGTGAAAAGATACGTAGAAAGCGAGAGAGAGAGAGGGACTGTGAGAAAAACTGGTATGCAAAGCATCATTGAACCTCTTATGATTAGCTCTATGCATATGCAAATGTATGCATGGCTTCCAGTACTGGCCAGGGGCATCATCATTCTACCGAAGAATGGGAGCCATATAGAAAGAGAAATGAAAAAATGTCTTACACTACAAGGGGCTCCCCAATGAAAAATAAATAAATAAAAAAAAGAGATTCATCGCTATGGTCCTCCGTAACATAGAATTTGTAAAGGGACCCAAAGGGGGGAGGGGGGTCCACGGTGAAAAGACGACAGGGAAAAAATTGTGAAACTGAAAAAATACTGTGTCTATGTATAGAGATAGATAGAAATAGAATGAAGCAAGAAATAAAAAAAATTAGTCGACCCCCCCTGGTTTTTCTCTTCTCGTTGCTTTGTTGTTTATATTGCTCACGTACTTATTGCAGCGTCATGTCACGTATGCAAAAACGGAATAACATGCGTAGGGCCCTTGAAAAAGTGACAGGGAAAGAGGAAACCGAGAGTTACCTTCTTTCAGACTTCGCATTGTAGAACTGGATGATCCCTTAATTATAGTACATTTTAAAATTTCACCAATGAGAGCTTGTTATAGCACGACGAAAAAGCAACCCTCTATCTATCTGTCTAACTGTCTATCTATCTATCCACACCTACCTTGTCTGATCTGAGACTGCGAATCGGTCGATCTAGTTAGTAATCCAGCTTAAACTACATCTAATCTATCATTATCCTATCTTTCTATCTTTCTGTCTATGTATCTGTCGGTCTATCTGTGTATTTATGTATCTATCCGTTCATCTAACTATCTATCTAGCAAGTTGTCTGTCTAGCTATCTGCCCTTCTACCTCTTTGTCCATCTATCTATCTGTTTATCTACCGATCTACCTAATAGCCATCCAGCTTAAGAACTATATCTAAACTATCTATCCTTATGTCTAACTACCTATCCTTCCAACTATCTATCCATCTCGCTAATTTATCTATATGATTTTTTTAAAACCCAAAAAAAAACACTAATTACAAAAAGCCAATTTTCAAACTTAAACACGACTTATAGCGTAAAATCCAATTCTTTAAAATGAACTGCAAGAACAATGGGAATCTATAAATCGCCAAAGTTTTTAACTCGGAGACCCAAAGAGTCATAGATCTCGCGTGTCACCTACAATCCCAACATGCGCCCTCTCGCCGGTTCTATAATGAATATACGCCCGGACCCATTTCTAATACTCTCTCTCTCTCACTTCATTTTCTGTTCAAAGATCGATCCTTTTTCTCTCCCTCGCGCTCTTTCTTTCGAGGATATCATTGATTAAGTTTCGACGACGACTTGACAATTTAAAACTGACCGAAAGATTCGCAAGACTATCGAAGATTCTTGGGTCTTTCTGGAGATTCTTAGTTCAAGTGTTTGAAGATTTTCAGCTAGGATCTGACAGAATCTAGGATATCTTTAACCAGCGCCCCCTAGCGGGGACTTTGGGAAACTGTTAAAGTGTCTGTGTGTGTGTGTGTGGAAACTTGTCGAGTGTGAAATGGAGAGCCGGTAATGTAGCTTTTCTTTACGGGGCGAAATCGGAGGAGGTAGTGGGGGAGGTGGGGGAGGTGGGGGGAGGCCAAAGTTGAGGCAGAAAAGGGCTGCGCCAACTTTTCAAACTTTTGTGCTTAACGATTTTTGTGGAAAGCCATTAGCGACACCTCAACACTTTTTTGAAATAAAAACTGGAGGATTTTCCCTTTTATGGCTCTTTATGAATGAGACTATGGCACGGGTGGATGCCGGTTTTTTTCCCAACTTTGTGATCTAATTTGTATTGCATATAGTAGATGATGAAGCCAACACTTCAACTATAACACAAAACTAATAAAAATACAAAGAAGTTAAAGGTAAATAACTGAAGACAAGAACTAGGAGAAAAGATATCTATAATAAAGATATAAAATATATTTGTATCTTACAAATTAATATGATAAAAATTAATAATACATGAAGTAAATAAAAGTTAATGTTAGTATTTAAGTATTTGATGTAAGATGTCCGATTTGGTGTTGATGGAAATTATACGTTAATAAGCTTTTATGCGAATCTTGTTTTTTGATGATTCAATCTTCGAATGTGGCCCTCAGGATTCTCGGTGATTTATGTCTTTTATTTTCCGCCGATCCTCGAGTCATCTTTCTAGAGATGCAGCTATCTATCAATCAATCTATCTATCTATCTACCCATCTATCTATCTACCCATCTACCTATCTACCCGTCTACCTATCTAACGACCTACCAACCAATCTAACTGTCTACATACCTATCTATATATATATATATATCACTTCTGTCTACTTACCTATCTATCTTTCTATATACCTATCTATATAACTATCTACCTACCTATCTATCTATTCTATCTAACTATCTATCTACTATCTGTCTACCTATCCATCTGTCTATGTCTATGTATATACCTATCTACCTATTTGTCTATATACCTGTCTTTCTCCCTATCTATCTACCTATCTTTCTCCCTATCTATCTACCTATCTGTCTGTCTATCTGTCTGACTATGTACCTATCCTACCCATCTATCTACCTATCTATTTACCCACACAACTAGTCAGTACACTTTTAAAACAATTTTTTTAAAGCAAAAGATATGCAAAGTAGAAATGGAAAGTGTTTGGTTGGTTGGGGGGAGGAGGAAAGGATCTAGGGCGGCTATTTACGAGTCGAAAAGAAGCGGAAGGGCAAATAAAGTTGCTTATGCTGGCGAAGGGACACAAGGGCAACTTAATGAGAGATTAGCAGAAACAAAGGGATCTTTGAAATTGGCAATTAGTGCGGCCCAGAGATATAGCGCAGCTCATGTGCAGCTGTTTTCACAATAACCGCTTAAAAGGCAAATGAGCGAATTTACACACACACGCACGGACCCCTATATGCTCTCGCTTTTTACTTTGTCCTTCGCTGCCTTAAGACAACAAATAACTTCTACTTATTTCCGGTGCGGAATGAAAGCGTTTCTTTTGAAACCAACTAAAACCGCACCGAATGAATTTATTGAAGTCTTTATAAGAAGCGATGGAAGTCATAAAGGGTCAGTAGAGTCTTAAAGAACTGTTACTGAAATCAGAATTAAAAGTGAAGTTTTAAGATAAGTTAAGAGTCTTTAAGAGTAGTTTTGAATCACATGAAACATACTGCTGAAAATTAATCAAGTTTCTTATAAAAGCCAATCAGATATTCAAGTGATAGCTAAGTTTTACAAGGAATCTCGCTGTGAATCATCACTGCGAATCATACGGCGAGTCCCATAGTGAGTCATAAGTTAGTCACGTGGGATATCCAATTATACTGGGGAATGCTACGATGAGTCACATAGTGAAGCATGTACGGGAGTCATTGAGTGAATTTTAAATGACGTATGAGTCATTTACGGTGAATAGTATGTGATGGACACATCTAGTGAGTCATATGTACTGAATCCTAGCTTTACTTCTTACAATGAGTCATATTGTGAGTCTTTCAACAAGTCATACTCGGCAACGTTCGATGAATCATTTACGAGTCACACATTCGCGCGATGCTTTATCCTGGGGATCACTCGATTTGCCAGTAGGTGAATCAAACTCATTGAGGTTCCAACTGCAGTATGCGAATTTTACTCAGAACGGACCCCCCGTTATGCGTTTTGCTTGGTTTCTGGATCGAAGAGCCATCAAAGTGTTTGTCCATTGGCGCGGAAGGAACAATGGGCATGGCACACAGCGTTGCATTTAGATGGGGATCCCGAATATAAATTCTCTGCAAATCTAGCGTCCCCCCTGGCAACCGTGCCAGCCCCAGCATTTGCATTTTTTCGCACCCCGGCACACATAAAGATACACACATACAGAGAGAGACGCGTACAGTCTAGATCGTTAAACATAAATGGGAATAGGTTTTTGGCAAATATCTCGAAGAGTATCTAACGTATAACTATGCAAAAAATTTTGAACGTAGACCAACTAAACCTTATTGCGGTTACAAATTTTCATGCAGTTTGAGTCATTAGTTTGGCCGTAGTAAAATTTCAAAATTTGTAAGTCAGTAAAAGGTTCTTGCTGGGCGACAGTTGATCGCCCGTGGCAGCCAAGTTTACAGAGATATAGCGACGCAAAAAATACTGAGTGTACGCCTAATAGTACTTTATGTACTAGTAAAGTTTCATTGAAATTTAATCGATAGTTTGACCAAAATAAAATCAAAAAGACTCAGAATGTACTGCACCATTCAGAACCTCTTTTTTATGCACTTGACTAGTATACACACCCCGCCCCTTTTTTTCGATACACCCTCACAAATTGAAACCCCCAGAAGCCCCGCCTATTTTGTAACCCTCTGTATAGCAAGCTTCCATTGCAGTTACAGTGTAGATATATTGAAATTAATAAACAATTTACCCAGATTAAACTATCTATCCTTTATTAATCTATCTGCCTATCTATATCTGACGGTAAAAAGGCAGAGGCCGGGGAAAAGCCAATAAAGGGACGGGGGGAAGGGGAAGAAAGAAATCCTTAATTAAAAAGTCTTAATTAATATTTCTTACAAATAAAAGACTATGGGGCGGGCGGGCGCGTCTATAAGTCTATCCCATATTAAAAGGCCAGGGAATTATTTTTTTGTCCTGTCTCTTCAAATTCTATATCCCTTCATCAAAGAAGAGAAAGAGGAAAGAGACGACACACAGGGCAGAATATCGAAGACACAGCCCAGAAGAAGCAAAAAAGCAACACTTAATATTCTCATCAAAGCAGGAAAATCAATGAGACACGATGCATTCTACCTTTTCCCCTTCGTTAGTCCTTATGGGAGCCCAGCAGACGAAGGATTTTTCAGTACGAGAAAGGAGAGCCACAAGAGAGAGAGAGAGAGAGAGAGAGAGAATTTTGCTGTTTTATTTTTTCTCCAACTTTTATCTGACTCTGAAAGAATGGCTTGACGTTCACCAGTGAATTCTTAATGATCTTCGCATGGATAGAGTCTGTGTGTTGATCGGATTCTTTTCTAATGATAAATTTGATTGAGTTAATTATGTTAGTTAATTTGTTGAACTGTAGGTTGAAAGATTCATTTGAAGGTCATGTGATTCACGCAGTGATACCATATGATCTAGTTTATGATGGTCACTTGATTAAATTAAGTAACTCGTAACTGACTCATTTGACTCACATATGACTCACATAAGATTCACACAGTAATTCCTTACGGTTCGACTATCGGACTTGCATGACATGTAAATGACTCACATTGACTCACATATGATTCACGTAGAAGGTTTCAATTATACGGTGAGCAAATGACTTGGAAAATGACTCACGTATGATTCACACAGTAATTCCTCACGGTTCGACTATATGATACACGAACTTGCATTACATGTAAATGACTCACATTGACTCACATTGACTCATTTGATTCACGTAGAAGGTTTCAATTAGACGGTGAACAGATGACTTGCAAAATGACTCACGTATGATTCTCAGTTGATTCACATATGATTCACACAGTAATTCCTTAAACGAGTCAGCTGTACGATGATTGCAGAATAGACGCAAATAACTCGCACAGGAACTCATCGATGACTCATAAATGACTCATGTGTGACTTAATTTTTAAAAAAGGGCCTAACGAAAAAGCAATTCTAATAACAGCTGTCTGCAGCTGTCGAATACATTCATGTTTTTCAAGTCTGGTTAAAAGAGAAAGTCCTTTATGGCTGGCGCACAGAGATCATTAAGCACTCCTGCTAATCATGGCCTCAAGTCAAATGCCGTAATAATGTCAAGTAAACTGCCGGACCCAGGAATTTCTCAAAGAGAGAAGCTTGATTAAGGGCAGATATTTAGCTGCACCTCGTTAGTAACCTATAAAACTCGTTGGAAGACATGGAACAGTTAACAAATGATACAAGTCTTCTTCCAGATTTCAAGGCTGTAAACTAATGTTGAATCGATATCAGTGATTACCCTTGAAAAGACATGATTAACAGATGACGTAATACTAATAACCTACGTTATAATGCTAAATTTACTATTTTTTTCTGAGTGTTAGGGTTTACCATCTACTATTCAAAACTTGAGGGCCAAAGCCTCGCGGCCCGTGAAAACTTTTCCAAGTGGCGCGCAAGGGGAAACACTTGACAATCTAATTACGACATACTAATTTATATCCTTGTTTACCAAAAGGAGCTATAGATCTATCAGACCAAATGTGCCCCCGCCAAATGGAAAAGAAGCTTTTACGCGCGCGGGACGACATTCAATTGCCAATGCCCCGCGCGCGCGCTCTTTTTTTCCCTCGAATTTTAATCAGAGCTTCTTTCACTGAACTGGAGAAAAATACAGGGCAATTAACTTTCTGCGGATTCCCAAATGCATTAGGGTAAACAAGTATAGCGTGATCTCTTGTCGTAGGTAAACAGCTGTATTCGCCTTATACATTGGCAGTTTAAACATAACGTTGTATGTACAAGCAATGTTCGGCTAGAGTGCACGCCATACTACTCAACTATAATGTTTCATACTATACCATCCTATACTATATCATACTATACAACTATACTGTATTGTACTAGACTAGACTAGACTAGACTAGACTAGACTAGACTAGACTAGACTGCACTATACTGCACTATACTGCACTATACTGTACTATACTGTACTGTACTGTACTGTACTGTACTATACTGTACTGTACTGTACTGTACTAGACTATACTGTACTGTACTAGACTATACTAGACTGTACTAGACTGTACTAGGCTGTACTGTACTATACTGTACTAGAGTGTACTAGACTGTACTAGACTGTACTAGACTGTACTAGACTGTACTATACGGTACTATACTGTACTAGACTAGACTAGACTAGACTAGACTAGGCTGCTCTATATTGTACTATACTGTACTATACTGTACTAGACTAGACTAGACTAGACTAGACTAGGCTGCTCTATATTGTACTATACTGTACTATACTGTACTATACTGTACTATACTGTACTATATTAGACTAGACTAGACTATTCTATACTGTACCATACTATACTATATTGTACTATATTATGCTATAATACTATCATACTGTACTACTATTATACTGTATCACTATTATGCTATACCGTAATGACCTAGTAAATCAAGTGAAATAGTCAAGTACACGTTATACACAATGCACTCAGACAACGGGACAGTGTAGTTATTATGGAGCCGAAGAATTTTTGGACAAAGTAGCAATGACTTGCTAGCTATGTATGAAAACTAATGAGGATAGCTGGCACTAAGACCATAGCAAGATTCAAATTCAGCCGGTAAGTCCTGCTGGATTCAGATCAACTTTAGAGCGAAAATGTTTGCCAAGTTGAAGGGGCTGCTATAAAAGCAAGGTTATATGGAGTAGGGAGGAGCACTATAGCGTGTTTTTTTATGTGCAATATATACTGAGTGTGCGGGCGCCATTTTTACTCCCCAGAGAGGAAACAAGGAAACGTGAACTTTTCGCCATTAAGCAATAATGTTCATTTGCATGGCCGTTTGTTTTTACAGCCGCTGCGACTGCCCCCCTTACTCCACCCTGCAGGACCCCGGTGCCTCCTCCCGTGGTTTTTTTTCTTCTTCCCCGCTCTAACCTCTCCTGACGTGTTGCCTCCAGCCCGGAGGAGTCCCGCGTGTAATTAAGAAAGACCGTAAAGCATTAGGAAAAAGTTGGACGCTCTTTCTCTCTTTTCTTCGGGGGTGGGGGGGAGGGGAGAATTAAACAACAGAGACGAACTTTTATAAAATGGAGTGCGAGGCATTAAAAGAATAGCGAAATTGCGAAACTTATAGCAATGGGATTTCGTCTAAAATTCCCTGTTTTGTACATCTTGATTGCTTATCACTGTGAGTTATTTAGATGGTCGTGTGAGTCAAGTAGGAGTTGCACAGGTCGTGTAGGGTCACCTTGTTACGTAAGAGTCACACAGGTTCAAGAAGGGTTGCGTATAGCCATTAGCCATACAACATTGCAAGTTGCATGAAGGGTCACATATACTGCCGTATAAGGTTAGATGGTGATGTATAGGGCCAATAAGCCATACGAAGTCGGATAGATACACATAGTTTCACATGTAGGTCACATGGGGTCGCGTAGTCACATAGAGTCGCATAGAATCACTTGGTTATTTATGATCACGTAAGGGTCGGATGGTGAGTTAGGGTCAACTATAGTCACATACGGGGTGACATGTAGGGTCATATAGAACCGCATCAGAATACCGAGAATCATTCTGAATGACGGAGGATTTCTCCCAAGGTTGGACATAAAACTTGCCTCGGACGTCAAGTCGTTTGCCTCTAAAATGGCGGAAAAGTTTCTCGGCATTTTCGCGCCCGACTTGAATATGTAAAGCTACCGGGGATTAAGTTTTACATTTGAGGGAGAAATCCTAGCACAAGTAAAGCCCCTTGCCGTTCGACTTGAAATGGCTCCCCGACACAAGGAAACTCCATCAGGAACAGAGGTTCTTTTTCTTTAAAAGGCCTGAAAAATCCAAACACTGTGCAACAAGACTCGCTTTCCGGAGATTAGCGTTCGTAGGAACTGGCAAGATTCACATCGTTGGCATTCTGAATCTGGGAGAGTAATCCTAGCAGATACCTATAGTGCATTGCTGTTTGCTTTATATAGCCTCCTGTAGTGTTACGTAAACATGTTATGTAGGATGGGATTTGCATACTAGTAACTCACATTTAGTAAACAGCTGGCAGTAGCAGACTAGCAGGTACCCTTACTAGTATACTAAACAGGTAGTGCTAATGGAAAGTTAAATTACCAACGTTACATTAGCTCCCAAGTAGCGTACAGAGGTAGCACATTGGTATGTAGCAGGAATGCTCATTAGTTATAAGCTATAGGTAAAACAGATACTAGCACTTGCTAACTTAGTAATAGTTCCAGTTAGCTGTTGCAATCAGAGGGTATTAGTCATATTAGTATTGTTTGCTGTGCTTACTAGTTTATATGAGACTGCTACTATTAGCAACTTCCATAATTGCACTAGCTGCCACTAGTAACTCCATCACACTACCAACCTACCACGTGTTAACAATCTAGTTAACAAGTAGCAGTGTGTAGCACGAATATAATGGAAGGGGAATAGCAAATAGCAACAAGTTGTAATAGTGCGTTAAAAGTCGAAACATAATTGTATAAAAAGTAACTGTTATCACTGCGGTGTATAAGGGTTAACGACTTGGTTTTTTATTCACCTCACTCTGGTCTAATTCCCAATTTTTGTGAAAGGGTTGGCCCGGAATCCTGTTTCATGAACTTTGCTAAGGGGATTTGTATGTGTCGAAATAAATAATAAAATGTAGCGTACCTTGTTAAGAGGCTTTCAACTATCGATCCACAGTTGTCTATGCATGTATGTATGTGTGTGTGGGGTGGGGGGTTGTGCTCGTATTTAGAACCCTAAAAAAATGGTGGAAAAGGGAGAGAAAAGAGGACAGAGAGCCCCGGCCGTGTAGCCATGGAGCAGCGCGCGGTGTATCAAAAAAGGATAAGGGTTGAAATTACATTTTTTGTGTGCCATCTCCATCTCTTTGCTCTCTTTAAAGTGTATCCCTCCCTTGTCTAGTTTTTTTCCAGTCCGCGCCCGGGGTACAAAGGGTTAAATAAGGTGAATTCATGACAGCGTACAGCCGGTTCCTTTAGCGCGTCCCACGCTTCTCTGAGCTTGATCTTCACATCAGACGACATGCATGTAACTTTGAAGATCAGTGCACCAGAAAAAGGGGACCGGCCCACACACGTGCATTAACACACGGGGCAAGAAAAAGATGACGAGAGAATGAGAAGGAACCGAGTTATTCAAATTCTTCAACCTAATCACTTTTAAGATCTCGGTAGAAGAAGAAGAAGAGAAAATAGGGGAAAAACGCGAGCGCCACCAGGCGGCTACAATTGGAAACTAGCCCGGCCGCCATCTTGAGGCTATTTCCTTTCTTCTTTCATTAATCGATGAAATTTTAAGTTAATTATTCTATGTTAAGTTAATCAAACAAGTTTTTGCAGCATTACACAACGAATTGAAGCGGTTGGCATTGAAAGTTGCCCGATTGGCCGCCATCTTGACTCCTAATTTTCTTTATTGCAAGATTTGATGATGACGGTGTTTCTAAGTTGCTACTGTAGCACTGTAGAACAGATTGAAGTGATCAGTACTAGAACCTGATATGACATTGGCCGCCATCTTGTTACCAACGGTTCGTCCCAAGAAAGCCCTACCTGAAATCTAAACGCTGACCATGCTGCAGTGTTGTTTTCCCATACTTCAGATGAATTGAATGCATGCTCAGTTTTTGCGCTCTAGAGGTTGGTATTGAGAATGTGGTACCCCCCCCCCCCCTCTCAACTTTTGTATTGCGGGGAGGTGCATTAATTCTTTTGTGATAATTACAAAGAAAGGAAGGAAGGTGGCAAGGGGTGAATGGGGGATTGGGAAAAAGGAAGGGGTCTAAATTGCAATTGGGTCTAATTAGTATGCAAGCCAGGAAGTGGCCCACTGCTGCTCATAGAAGTCATTTCTCAATGTCCGTTATGTCTATAACGGCCCCTTATGGCCGCCCTCCTCTCTTTTATATATATCAGGCTCTCAATCACCGTTTGGGCTTTTTTTTTAATCTTCAAGAATTTTTTCCTCTGGTCCTCTCTTCGTGTGTGTGTGTGTGAGAGAGTGAGCCCCTTGTTCGTATGCCTATAGCCCTATACACACGTGGTGATTAATGAGTTTGGTGAGAAAGGGTCCCGAGGTAAAAAAAACTAATTGATATTCATGTTATCACGATGTACAGCTAATTCTTGACTCTCACGTTTACTTGGGGAAGAGAATCGAGAGACATCAAAAAGGGGTTCTCGGACCTTGTAATCAAAATTGCTGTAACGGTTTGGTTTAGATTTAAAACGAGTGTTTAATGAGCAGCCCGGGACCTTCAAGCCAACTCGATGTAAGGTTTCTATTAATCAAGACTGTTGTGTGAACAGCGAGGCAAAGTTAAAGGGGCTTCTGCTGCTTTACAAATCAAACGGTAGTCTTGATTTGAATATAATTCACAACTTCATGTATGCTTTGGCTAATTGTATTGAACTAGCTATAAGGTAAATTGGTGCAATGGAAAGACTAGTCAAGTATGTAATTTTACTAGTCTATATACTACTCTTGATGTTTTGTTCTAAACCTCGTTGGTTGATTATAGGACTAGATTTTACTAGGTTAATCTAGAAAACTTGGATACGTATATTGCGTAATAGGTTTTACTATTGAACGATCAGTAGTATCTATGTGCACTTCTAGACCTTGTTGAACTACGTAATGCAAACACCGGAATCGAGACAGGTTTTCCAAGTCGTTTCATTCATTCAAGAATTCAGTTCAGCCTTTCATAGGTTTTACCTATAGTCTAGGTTGCATAGTTACTGCATACGACTGGATGTTGACTAGGTTAGAAACTAGATCCGCCAACACCTTGGGTCTCGTCAGAACTGAAAACATAGTTCGATATATCCTAGGGTCTACAAAAGGCTACGTGAAATACTAGGTCCCTAGGGCAATGTCTAGGGCCTGGGTACATTCAAGCTGGCCTCTTAACAGTGAAATTCGTCATGAACTACCGAAGTTGCTATCTGAATTAGCTTTTTAGTAAAGTTACAAATGAGTTTTTGATATTCCTATTAGTTTGTGAATCATTTACTGCAAAGTTTTGAATAGTTGATAACTTGGCTATGGTTTCTTTGATATGAATAGGTGAGAGACCGTATCGCTGCCATGTTCCCGAGTGCGGCCGTGCTTTCATCCAGCTGTCGAACCTGCAGCAGCATTTGCGAAACCACGACGCCCAGTTGGAGCGAGCCAAAAACCGGCCCTTCCAGTGTGCCATTTGCGGCAAGGGATTCGCCACTGAATCCTCGTTGCGCACCCATACTGCCAAGGTAACATCAACACGAGATTCCCATAACTATTAGCAGCTCTTGAAATGCTACCCGAACTAGCCACTAGTACTGGCTAGAACTTTTTGTTTTACAAACCCAGGAACTAGGAAATGACAACTTGATGACTCTGGCTCGCTATCAACAGATAAAAGTTAGTTACTAACTAGTAAAGCTACTCATAAGTGAGCTACCAAGCTGCTCAGTTAACTGGAAATAAATTGCAACTTTACTTTTTAAAGAGAGCTAATAGTCAATCTCTTGCTATAGTAGTGATCAGTGCTAGTAGTTAGCAGCCCTTATAAACTAGCAGCTAGTAATTTTACCTGTAAGTTTAGTCAAAAGGTTACTTCTCATAGCAAAGACCAACGTCACTAGTTACTATTAGTAAAGATCGAACTAGCGTCTACTTTTAACGCAGCTAACTGACTAGTTCGACTATAGAGTTTGTTAGTCAGTTGCTATTCTAGTAATTAGTCTTAGCAAATTTCCTGCTAACTATTCTAGTAGCTAGTAGTTCGTTTTGCTAGTTTAATTATCAAACTAGTAGTTAATTAGTAGCCACATTCCTGCAGTGCTAGTTTAGTTAACTTGGTTAGTTAAGTTTTTGCCCATAGCAAAGACCAAGTTACTAGTCGCTATTAGCAAGGATTGAACTAGCATTTAGACTTTTAGAAGGCAGCTAGCTAACTAGTTTGACTATAACAAGTTTGCCAGGCGATTGCTACTTTAGCAAGTAGCCCTAGCAAATTTCTACCAACTACTCCGTTAGTACTATTACCCAGTTAGTAGCCACACTCCTGCAGTGCTAGTTCAGTTGCCTTGATTTATTTATATCCCTGGTTAGTAAGTTACTAATTGGTACTCATCACATGGTTAAGTAGCTCTCTTAAACAAGTTAGTATTGAAGTTTGGAAAAAAAGTTACTAGTTATACCCTCTTCTTCTAACTTTTGTCAGTGCTACTAACTTTTTATCTTCTAACTTTTCAAGCAATTACTAAAGCTACTCGCACGTGACTTATCAAACTGCTCAGTTAACTTGACATGGATAGCAATTTAGCTAATAATAACTCATTTTTATATCTAATTGATGATATTTCCTATAAACTCGTTCACAAGCCAGAAGAACCCAAGTTGTCAGCCCTGCTTTCCTAGTTTTCCAAATCTAGATCAGACTATAACCGCGGTTGTCTCAGTAACGAGAACCAGAGGTTTGCTACGTATAAACAAGTGGTACAGTACAATCGTTTCTTTTCTCGTTTTATTTCAGCAGCATGGAAGATTCGAAGTAAGACAAATTCAAATCCATTCAAAACACTCGCGTTCACACACGACTGCAAAAGTATGAATTTTTTCACACAAAATGAAAACACAGCACGTTTATGCCCACCCAAACCCCCAAAGTTCAATTTGCATAAAATTATCGTAACTCTAATTATAAAACAGCTAATGTGAATTTGAATGTAAAAAAAAAATGAGAACACAGCTGATGGGAAAGTGTAAAATGCAAAATAAGGGGGAGGAGGTACGGATGCCATAAAAATGTCATCAAGGATTTTTCCATCCGGAAAATAAAAAAAATGCTCCCATTGGCTCCAAATTGGTTAGGCAACGCCCCTCGCGTCGCGACGCCATGGCGTCGGCCAGCAATTGTTGACGGGGGGAAAAAGAATCGATGGAAAAATTCGGTTGGATAGAAGGGGAAACATCTCTGCCCCAATGGATTTGTGAAGCTTTTAAAAATCCCAGGGTGGGGAGGGAGGTTGGGGGGTGTACACAGACATGGAGGGAGGGGGGTAGGTTATATAGCGAGGGGTGGAGAATTGGTATTGACGCAGCTTTACCAGATTTATCTGTCAAATAACAGTGGGGAGAAAAGGGAAGTAAAAAGCAGCGTTGCCAAATTTCATTTTATATACAAGAATCGAATTTAAAAAAAAATTACAAATGCCGCGCTTTTAAAGTTTGATATTATGAAATATTGGCACTATGATTGTTTTATAATTTTGAAATTTTTTAGTTGGATTGAGAAAAAAAAATAAATATAACAAGGAATTTTTTTTCTGTTTTTCTTTATTTTGTTGTTTTCTCCTTCGTGTACGCTTTGTGTGCAGCAGCACGCAGCCCTGATCGGCGGACCCAATACGACGTGCTGTTCGCTGTGCCACAAACTTTTCCTCGGCAATGACGCGCTCATGGAACACATGAAACACGTCCACAAGGATGCCGCTGTTGCCGCTGCCGCCGCCGCCGCTGCAACTTCTTCGATGACCGGTAAATAAAAACTCGAAACCATAAAAATCGCAACTTGGTGACCCTTGGCGAACCGGTCGAAAGTCTTATTTGATGACGACTTGATGATCACTTGATGATTGCTTGATAATTGCTTGTTAAAGACTGGAAAACTACCGTGGTATACTTGGTTGAAGCAATGTGGAATGCCTTGGTAACTGTATTTACTTATTAATATTTTTATGTGATGTAGTATAGCTGTTATCTGTCTGTGTACCTATGTAATCAATTGATATTTACTTGATAATTACTTGATAATCACTTGATAATTACTTGATAATCACTTGATAATTACTTGATAGCTTACTTATATGTTACTTGATTGAGGAAAATTAACATGCAATGGCAACTATACTGCTTATGACTAGTTTTGCGTAATATAATAGCTTATACCTAGCATTATCCATCTATCTATCTTGATAATCACTACGAACTACTCTTGACCGAACCTTATCAGAGTTGCTTGGCAACTGTGTTACTTATATTTTAATGATTTCACGGTGTAATATCGCTTATACTACCTAATCGAAATAATAAAGTACTTTATCGTTAATTTAATAATATTTTACAGCTGGTATACCTGATGGTTGACACTTGGCTTTCTCGTGTTTTTTTTTCTTCCCCATCGTACGTTAGTCAGTTCGTTAATTAAGTCGACGCCTCTTGCTCGTTAATTTTGATTGATTTTTTCAGGGTATTTTTTCCCTCAATTTGATAAACCAACCGCCAGATGATAAATAACGAGATTAGAAAAAATTCCTATCAAAACTGTCAGGTTTTACAAAGATAAGACCATTAGTTTTTGACGAAGCGGTCCTGTTGACTGCGTGATGCACTGTAATCAATTAGCAGACGTCAGTTTGCGTGTCGTTTATGAGTATCTCTTGATGAAAGGTAACAGTCGTGGATTTTTATCCATCTGTATGTTCCTTTGCCTCGCGCCATAGATCCCCCTCCTTTTCCGAGGGTTTTTTTGTACTTTCGCTCTAATTTCCTTTGCTTGTTTCTTTTGTTTTTATGTCGACCCACCGTTGAGTGATGGCCATCTATTATGCCAAAGGAAATTAGTAGCGCTTTCCCAGCGTATTATATGGACGCGCCGAGCGCGCAGCTTAAGAACGGGGAGGGTTAGGGAAAAAAACGACTCGAAGCTCCTTTTTTACGACTTGTCATGATGTCGGGAAAGGGAAAGAGAGCACAAGAAATGTATAAAGAATCGAGAAAATAACTTGCAGCGACACACGGACGAAATCATGGCCAGAGTCACGCCATATCATTTTTACAATCCTTTTCCATTCACGTATATTGCCCTCACATGTGAAAGAAAGCACGCCCGTTGATAAACAGATCTCATGTGTCTGTGTATAGCCAGCTCCAACTTTAAAATCAAACAATTTCACACGGTGATATGAATGGTAGTTGATAATCTATCCTACATTTAGTACTGTGTTATTATTATAGTAACCATCGACCACTTGTATGTAAACTAGTTAGCGTAATAGATAAACAGAGAAGGGTACAGTATAGTATATATTCTAGTATATCGTATGTGATACGCAATAGCCTGATTAATATTATTTGCGTGTAACTAGATCCTTATATATTATAATATATGTTACTATTAGCTATCGAGGGAGTAAAGAGAGCACAGATAAGGTTCACTGCCTCTTGGTTGCCCTGTTGTAGCCGCAGGGCGAATCCAAAGCTAGGGTTTCACTGCTTTAACTTCGAAAGGTGTAACGTTGTTTAATGGGCTACAGGTGAAGGCTCAGCCGATAATATGGGAGGCCAAGCGTCTTCGGCAGCTTCACTGATGATGCCGCACCAGCACAGCCTGCCTCCTCCGCAGGCCGGACCTTCTCTTTTGGGTCCTCAGCAGACCTTGCAGCCGGTCCCCAGTGGGCTGGGCAGCACCGGTGACCCGAGCGGATGGGTTGTGGCCCCGTCGAGTGTCAAGCGGCGAGCACCGACCCACGCCTGTCCCGTCTGCGGCAAGCACTACGTCAACGAAGGAAGTCTCCGCAAGCATCTGGCGGCCCATCCGGAAACTGCCCACATTACTTCGGCCCTACGCATGTGGCCTTGCTCCATATGCCCGGCAGTGTTCCCTCACGAAACAGGCAAGTTCTAAAGCCTTTCATACCTTAACTCCCTAGACATTCCATCCAATGTTAAGAGAACGAGAATCCATCCACGGAAGAGGTTATCCGGATCACCCATCGTTACCGTCGATAGGTTGTGCTTAAACTACCTTGTACGCAACTAACTCGCTCAGAGACTAGCCTGTTCAGAGTGCCTAAGGACTTGTGTAAAAAGGAATAGTAGTAGGTAGTCTTAATAGCCTTAAGCCGTGAAACAAGGGCCACTTGCAACGCCCCCATGTGACAGGTCGCCTAAGTTAGAGTGAGTTAGAGCATTTCCTGTGATTACAGAACCCTCGGGATGCTGATCTCTTAATTAGTCTATTTGCTGTTGCTATGATGCACTCTCAAAGAAACCGGCATCTAGCCAATACGTAGCGTAAATGAGCTACAAAGCAAAAACCCGTATGAACGCGGTTACGTAGTAACACGTACAAGTCATATAGCCTGCGCACTTGGACTCTTTTTGTGGTTCCTTTGAATAAGGGACGCTAAGGAGTCTAGGTAACCGTTGATTCCTCATTCTCTTTGCCGGGGTGTTCACTGGGGCATCGCTTATCGATTAACTCACCTTTGCGGAAATATATTAACAATGAATTTCGGCTAACTCGAAAAGCTCTGGTCAACCAGTGAGCGGGAGAGAAGAAGACAGGGGGGGACGCGGATTAAACTTTCTGTGGGGGGGTTTCAATTTCTCTTTGCAAACCCTTGCTAGATTATTCACTAACTTCATGGCTGCCAGTGAAACAGTTTAGAATTGTTGGGTTTGAAAGATGCAGAGTGAATTTGAGATGAACTACGTTTCGTGAAATAGATCTTCTCCTGCCCCGCTTTTGCCGAGTAACGGTTTTAATAACCTGTCGTCCTGTGCGGACGTCTTTTGATAAGGTAAAGCTCCCTACATGCATCTCGTCTTTCATGACAGGGACCCTCTGCAGTATGACAAGCCAAGATGCTTAGCCTGGTACTGAAAAGCTTTCTCCCCTTGTGCCATTTCCTTCTGCAAATCCCTTCTGCTTTTCGCGAACTGCCAATCTCCTGGGGCGGTAACCGCTTATGCAACCCCTTCTCCCTTAGTATTCAATTCTCTGCCGTCAAGAACAGCTGTGCTCACCCCTTCCCTAAGATGCTAGCAACCCTGTGTTACTCCTTCAAAACAGATCCCCCTTTTTTGGGCATAATTGATAATGCTGTTTCAGCAAGTCCGAAACATCAATACAATGTAATCGATCCTGCCAACAGCCAGTTTGCAAGATTTTACAGCTTCTTACCAGACCTAAAATATAATTCTAGGCCTTTGTTAACTAATGGAATGGTATAGGACAGATATTTTAATATGTTTCTGTATATCCCTAGGGCTACTATCGCACATGGAGCAAATGCGCATGGAACCCAAGCACCAGTTTGCAGCACAGTACATGCTCAGCCGAGCCGCTGCCGAGCGCCGTTTCAGAGACCGAGGTGAATCTCCAGGCCCCGGGCCCTCAGTATCATCGGGAGGGCCTGGGTCATCTGCTGGCCACGATGACTCTGCCAACCAAGTTATCGACGCCAGTTCAGGACCCAGTCCTCCGGCACCCGCAAGCCCGGTACCCACGGGCGCCCCGTCGCAGGCTCTACTGGGTCACCCGAACCGTCTGACCAGTCCTCCAGGAAGGTCCCCAGCGCCCCAAGGATCAATGGGAGCCCACGGAATGGGTCACGCGCAAAACATGCAGCTGGGTGACGGTATGCAGCAGGGCGGCGAAATGGATGAAGAGGGTTCGGGTACCGCGCTGACCCCGGAAGAAGCTGCAGTGGCTCGTCGTCTTCAAGCGGCCGGTGTTGAAGCAGTCTTGCGGCTTGCTGCCGCTTCGGCTACGGGTGCCGGAGTGGGTGTCAGCGTCGGGGTACCCTCAGCCAGCAGTGTATCGTACCCTGACTCCCGCTTGGAGCAGGCTATTCGACTTCATCAAGCTCTAGGTTTTGCTCTGCCTCAGCCGCATCCTCTCCACTTGCACCAGCAGCAGATTCAGTTTCAACAGCACCAGCAGCATCAGCAGCACCATCAGCAGCCTCTGCAGCAGCAGCAACAACAGCAACCACTTCATTTGGGCCAGCCTCAGCATGGACCCCAAGCCTACCACCACCAAGCCAACCAGCATCACCTGCAGCATCAACAGCCCCCTCAGGGGCACTAAAAACACTTGCGCCCCTCCCCCTTTGAATGCAGCCGTTTTTTTCCTGTGAGGCGAGGGCAGACAACTTGTGAAGGGTTTTTTCGTTTCCTTTACTCGAGTATCCATGACCGATGAAGGGGGCTCCCTGCGACTTTTTTCACTTTAAAGTCCAGCTCATCTCTCCCTTTCATCTTGCCTTGGCCACATACGTAAAAGACAAGACTTCCGGCGATTTAAGCAAAAAAGTGTTGAATCTCAAACCCCGTGCATGAGTTCAAAAAAATCTTCAAATTATTTTTCGAAAAAGAGAGAATAGGATGAAACGCGCTGCCTCAAAAAAGGTAAAAGAGAAAATGAAGGAGGGGAGAATAAAAGAAACGCCTTGTTTTTATCTCCATTCGAATGTTTGTCGCTGCAATGTTTATAGGGAGACTCTGTTCATCCTTTGGTTCTGGCATCGTCTTTACGCGTGGGGAAGCTGAAATCTACTTGCTCGTTTCATTTCAACCAACTGAATCAATGTGATGTGAAAACACAAAAAGACAAATTTACGACATTTGCAAGTCGACATTTTCAAAATGCGACTTTATGTAATAACTCGAGTGAACACAAAAACACTATTGTTTGTACAACGTTGCTTTCAAATCGGACGGGCCTCTTTTTTTGCACGTGGAACAAGCTCGGGAATTAGTGTCAACACTGGCGCGGGGAAGAGGAACACCTGAAGGTCACATTACAAACCGCTCTGTTTCATCTCCGAGATCTTCTCCAACCACCACCACCAGCAGCAGCAGCAGCAGGTCGACACTAAACAGCAACCCCTCGAACCCGGTAAAAACCGTTCCGAATCTCGTCTGAGAAACCAACTCCAAAACAACATCTGAAAATAAAAAACTCAAAACATATCGCAGAAAACTCTTGATAGAAACCACCACCACCACTACCGAGAAGACAAAGAAAGTCAAAACAAAAGACGATCGACCGTGTGATTTGTGACTTTATCATCCGTTATTTTTTCGTGGGAGGGTGCGCGGTTTTCGACAGTCTGGTGGCGCAAAGCGCCTCTAGACTATCTAGTTAGCAGGCTCCTAGGCTAGGCTAAGTTTCTCAGCACCTGCCCCAGCTATTCTAAACGAACTGGGCAGTTAATAAAGCAGCTGGTTAACGAATTTTTAACTTTGTTCAGTGCGTACACGATACAAGTTAAACTTACTACAGTTTACTGAAAATAAGGAGGAGCACGATGTTTTCTTCTAACCAAAATCATTGGTGTCGTTCGTCGTTTGTTTCTCTATGTTCGCTCCTCTCCCTTTTTCTGTATGTGAAGTCCCACACATATGTGACCCCCTGCCCCTCTACCCCTCTACCCCCATCTGACCTTTGACCTAACAATCTGGAGAGAAACCCCCTCCCGACAGTGTTTTTGTTGATTGCTAACACGACGAACGAACGATACAGAGATAAGAGCCAGTTCCATTAACGATAAAAAATTTAAAAAATTTGACACTAAAAGATGTTTTTTGGAACAAACGTTGATGGAGACTGCTCACCTGCTAATTTTCTTCTTCGTATACCTTGTAGCCTGAAAGGCCTATATAACCCTATGAGAGAATCCTCCCCGATGAAAAATGTCCTCCCCCCTCCGGGTGGTGAAAAATTTTTCAATGGTGTTTTCGTTTTCAGTGTTGATGTCTCTCGTTTCGTTTTTTTATCTTCACCTTGTTTTCGATATTATAGTGAGAATTTTGATGATGATGTATGTTGATGGTATTGGTGGTGAGAGAGGCGTACCTGAATTCCAAACCAGTTCGCCCGTATCGGTTTATCATTTCTTGTTTTTTGTTTAAATTCGTTTTTTTGTGAATCTATTGATTTTGCAATTTAAGTGGGGAAAAAAAATGCTTGACGACATTGTCAAGCGAAAGTGTTATCCTGCTTTGAAAACTCTATGGTTATCCCCGCTTATTATTTCTTCAATATGGTGAAAATTTACCCTTTATTTAGATTCTCGTCCTTTCCACATGTTTGACAGAACGACTGTGTATGTGTGTGTCTGTTGGATTGAAATCGCTTTTTTCGTTTGTTTCTTTAACCTTTCACTTTTTACGCTTTTCAGTTTGTCTCTTCACTTTGTTTAGTTGATTTTAATTATTTTTTTATAAATAATTTGTTGAAAGGTTAGGTACGACAAGGTAAAAGATCAGAGAGACGGACAATTCTTTTTAGAAAAAAAGGAGGCCTACCCCCACCACCGCTAATGATTTTTTTTAACTCAAATTAGGCGCCAAAGATTTTTTTATAAACAAAATATTCCCGCCAATTTTTAAACCAAGAATCAATTTTGTAAAAAAAAAAGAGCGGGAAAACACTTTTAGGACATCTTTAAAAAAATAAGAAGAAGAAACATACTTGAAAGTATTGGTTAACTTTGGTCTCAGTGAAGCACTCGACGGTCAGTAAAAAAAAGATGGCGGCTAGCTTGACTATTAAGAGAAGGATTTCGCGAATTTGTTGGTTTAAAGGGGAGTTATTTTTTTATAGAATTTTCTTAATTTTTGAAAACGTGGTTGCAGCAAAAACCCTGGCTGAACGCAAGTGCTAGCGAGATGTACTCCCTCGTAGTGCTGTAGGAAACGATACAACCCGATGTAACTGTTGCTTTTTCTATCCATTCAACAATGGAACTTTGAAAAAGAAAATTTTTTAAAAAATTGCTGTTTTTACCGTAGTGATGCAGAAGTGGCTGTTGACATACTACTCGCTTGGTAGCTTTTCCTTCCTTCGTTTTCCTTACTTTCGTGTTTGTTTTTCAAGGTTCCACCGTGTTTTGTTCGACAGACAGAAACAGACAGAATCACATAGGCGTTCACATAACGTGCCATATTAATTTACAGATTTTTTAAAATTGGAATTCGGAAATTTGAATTAAAACGAGCTGCAGCTACTTTTAGCCTGCGGCTATAAATTTCGGTAATTTTTCCTTTTAAAATTTTTGTGAATCGTTGAGATGATCATCCCTCACGATTCTTTTCAACAGTTCTCATCACTTGGTGTCAGGTTAATTTTTTTTAAGTTCCTTTTAGTTTTGCCTTTTTTAAGCTCCTCCCTTCGCCCCGCCCCGCCCCTTTATCGCGAATTAAAAACGACACAGAGCAAAATTTTCTTCATTTTATCTTCCAAGACTGACAATCAATAATAGGTTTTTAAAAAAAAATGGCTGAAGTAGTGATGTTGGTTAAACAAGGCACACGATTCTCGCACAACTAGATTTGCAAACATAAAGGAATTTACGAAAAAAAATTAAATCTGAGAAGAATTCGCGCGCGGCCAATTGGTTTTTTAAAAATTATTTTTTTCAAGAAATTCTCCAAATTATTTCTGAAATTCACTATATTTTTGATATTACTCACGCAGATCTCATTAGAAATTTTCTGTTTTTTTCGGCTAAATTAGTTTATTTTGATTACAATTGGGTTAAAATTCACAGAGGCCAAAAAAATTTTTTTTACAAAATTTCTTTAATTTTCCTGCCAAATTGAATAATTTCTTCTCCACATTTCCCGGTTAATTTGCTTAAAGTTATGATTAAGTTTTCACGGCGAGCTTTAAGGATCTCGGTGGACCGGACGAGTGATTTTTAGGTAGAAATTTTTTTTTGAAAAAAAAATTCTGGGAACGACAAAATTCGAATTGCGCTAATTTTTTTAAAAATTAAAAAACGCCTCCTTTTTCGGGAATATGGCTGAGCTCGGAATTTCATCATCTGATTTGAATTGTATGAAAACCCCATAACATTGCTTTATTTCTGTTCATTAATTTCACTAATTTTTTCGATTCATTAAAAAAATTGTGTCTGGAAATAAAGTTTCGGCTGCTTTAATTATTTGGTTTAATTTTTTTCCCCACTCCCCCATTCTCTTCTTCTACCTTATCTCTCCCTTACATTGTTTTGAACTCTGCTCTGTGTTCCTATCTAGCCCTTGTTCATCATGCCAATTTTTTTTCTGTCTTAAAAAAGTTGCATTTTAAAAAAGAAAAAAGGAAAAAAATCCAAGCGCATTTTTTCTGTCTGTCTCGTTTGTGTCCGTGTAGTTGAGGCAAGTGGACAAAGAATACAAAATTGCTGAAAAAAATTCACCACGTTGTCATAGTTCCTTTCGGGTTCTTGGAATATGTTAACTAATTGTGTTAGTTATCACTGTCTTGTTTCGTTAATTAAGTTAATACGATATTGTTTATGAATTGATGTAATCGAAGACGTATGTGTTGAGTGATTAGAACTATTATGACGATGTAACCTAACCAGACAGGTAGAGAGGGCTAAATGGATAAACTGGCTATAGATAATTTGACATGCTAAATTGCTATGTGAACAGATAGGTAGATAGACAGATAGTTATGTAGACAAATAGACAGATAGGCAGGTAGATAGATAGATAGACAGATAGAAAGACAGGCAGACAAACAGATAGATAGTTTAGATAGAAAGGTGATTAGATAGATAAATAGGTAGATAGATAGATAGAGAGGTAATAACGGAGATAGCTACATAGAAAGGCCAACAGATAGATAAATACGTAGATAGATAAATAGATTAGATAGATAGATTGATAGATAGACAGGCAGACTGATAGATAGATAGACCGATAAACAGATAGGTTGATGGTTATATGGACAGATAGGTAGACAGATAGATAAACAGACGGATGGAAAGTTGGATAGATAGATACATCGGACGTAGATAGACTAGTATGCCGGTTTCGAAAAAAATGTAGTACAGCGCCACCTAGCGGCAACTTCCTGAACTAATTTACCTCGGTAGTATCCTTTTACAGCCGTTTCGTTTTGTTGTTTTTTGTTGTTGTTTTTTTGGCAAAGAATGCTTTTCAAATCGGAAGTTCGCAACGCTTGCCATCGTGGACCGTTAGTTTAGTCCAGTCTTGAATAACGGCTAATCGAGAACTTGTGCTGCTATTTATTTTGCGGTAATAAAGCGGGATTAATGTGATTCCAGTTCGAGAAAAAGGTGAGTTTTCTTTTGCACTTGCAAAACTTTAAACTGTACTATGGAATTTCATTTTAAAATGTAAAACATTCGCTTTCATTATCACGACATTCCGTCTCAATGTAATTTACTAAAAGCTTCACTCAAGGGAAATTAGTGAAGTTAATCTTCACGCTGTAATTTGATTATTGCGACATTCATTCTGTTGTAGTTATTAGTTGTTTCAGTTACAGTAATTAACCATGTCGGCCATATATGAAAACTATTTCTATCAGTCTGTCGTTATTGTACAGGTATTTTATTGTAATAATGTTAATAAGTAATTAAATCGTTAGATCTTAAAATTAGACTATTCCAAAGTCTAGATTCATTAATTGAACTCCTCAATATGACTTGTACTGCCTGTCCGTCTCACTATCTATATGCCTATCTATCTATCTATCTGCGTGTCTATCTCACTATTTATATGTCTATCTATATAACTATCTCTACCTTCCTATCTACATGCCTATCTATCTTTCTATCTATCTATCTATCCATCTATCTATTTACTGTCTACTTCTCTATATATCTGCCCAACTACCCATACGCTTATCTATCTATCTATCTATCTGCGTGTCTATCTCACTAGTTATATGTCTATCTATGTACTATATCTACCTTCCTATCTATTTCACTGTCTATCTGCCTAACTATCTATGTGCCCATCTGTCTACTATCTACCTATCCATCTATTCATCTATCTATCTATCTATCTGCCCATCTATCTACCTATCTATTTACCTACCTGCCCACTCCCCATATGCCTATCTATCTATTTATCTGCGTGTCTATCTCACTATTTATATATCTATCTATATAACTATCTACCTTCCAATATATCTATTTCCCTAGCTATCTCTCTGCCTATCTACTTTCACTGCCTATCTGCCTATCAATCTATCCATCTGTTTATCTATCCGTCTATCTATCTGTCTAACTATCTATACGCCTTTCTATCTGCTTGCAAATCTATCTATCTGTATGTACGTCTGTCTGTCTACTCGACTTTCAACTAAGCAAACCGATTATCCATAAAACTATAACAACAGGTTCGTTTGAATGTTCACGATAATTTTAATCGATAGTTAAAGCCAGTCGTTTTCATGCTTCATTTTTCACATCCTTTATATAACAGCCGCTGGCTCGGATAGCTCCATCCGTAATATAAAAAAAGATATGTAAATAGCCAACCTATGCTACATTCCACACCTTTTCTTCAACTCGCTCTCTTTTAACAACTGTTTTATATACACTTAATTAAAATTCGACGAATGATACTATACCTTAATTCTATTTCATAGATTTGCTTAGTATAGTTGAATCGATTGTATAAAATTCATTAATACTGAAATTTATATGCATTGTGTGGATATAGTAATAAAATGTTTTATATATTATGTGAATAATGTGCTAATATCGTGTTGATATCGTGCTACATACCTTCGTATAATGTTAAAATTGAACTTTAACGAATACCGAATCCTGATATTTTGGATTTTAATTAACATTTCCTTATTTCGTGGAATAAGAAAATTAAGTCAAATTAATACAAGTCAAACACTTAATATAATACTAGTGAAATTTGTTGGTTTTAAATGTAATTAGTCTAATGAATATGTATATTATCCAGTCATATTCAGAATATAAGTAGAGCAACTATCTGTTTATCAACCCATCTAACTATCTATCTATCAATCTTTCTATACCGTCTGTCTATCTGTCTATCTATCTATCTATCTATGTACCTACCTGTATCCATCTCCCTATCTATTTATCTATCTATCTATCTATATGTCCATCTATTTATTTGTCTATCCTATAAATCATCTATCCGTCCATCTGTCTGTCTATCTATCAATCTCTCTATTCCGCCTATCTATCTGTCGGGCATCTGTCTATCTATCTACCTGTATCCATCTCCCTATCTGTTTGTCTATCCTTCTTTCTGTCTGTCTCTTTGTATTTCTATCCTATATATAATCTATCCATCCGTCTGTTCTATCTATCTATCAATCTTTCTATTCTGTCTATCTATCTGTCTGCCCATCTATCTATTTATCTGTCTACTGTATCCAGTTCCCTATCTATTTATCTATCCTTCTATCTGTCTGTCTATTTATTTATCTATCCTATATATAATCTATCCATCCATCTGCCTATCTATCTATCATCTATCTGTCTGTCTATTATTTTATTGATTTCATACAGGTATGCATTTATACCTCCCTTGCTTACTGGCATCTCTTAATAGTTTCTTTATCCTCTTTATCGTCCGATTTTTACCCAACCATCTATCTATCTCACTAACCACCTATCCATCTATATAAAGTATACATGTAATTGAAAAATTAACTTTAAATTTCTAGCAGATGATTGAAGAAGCTATTGTGTACGCCCGAGGCGTTTTGACTATAACGCACCGAAAACTTGATTTTTTTTTTGCTGAGATAACTTCGCTAATGGCGAACCAGTGTTAACGAGACAATGCAATCGGGCCATAAAAGCTTGTCGATATTACAGCACTTGTTATATTGATGACCAAAGTCTTCTCATTGGTCGCGCCCCCGCACCCTTTATCCCCATTTTCGAGCATAATTAACCAACGGCCAATGAGCGGCGTCGTTGGGCGTCGGCCCCGCCCACTTACGTGAAGCCCTTCCCCTTTCATTGCGCCGTGCACTGTTTCAAATGTCCAAACTTTAAATTACTTAATTCTAATCAGTAGTGTATTGTACTCTTTAAACTCTCATTGGCATCTGTGAGTTTTATTAAACTTAACCTCAATTAAATTACCATTCAATGTAACTGAATTTAAATAGTTAAGACGTTCAGAGTTACCTTGATTTAGAATTTCTGCGAAAGTGAACCGAGGTCAAAGGTCAAACGTCCCGGAAATAAGGTCAACCGGAGCTGAATTCGTCTTCCTATCGAAATAGATTAACTTTAATTATTCGTGATATTTTTGTAATATTTCAATTCATAATTCTTATTGGCGGAGTCTTGAAATGCCAGCGGAATCTGAGAATTCTTTGAAAAGAGTCTCTGACTCTTTTTGAGTGAGTCATTGAGCTATTCTTTGAAGCCCTAAAATGAGTCACGTGCAGGAAGATTCACGTAAGAGTCTGAAGAATCTTGCATGAATTAGCTTCATTAACTGGATGGATAACCGTGAGGTTCCGTTCATTCTAAAAGGATTCTTTAAAGATTCTCGGGTTCCTATAAGAATCTCGTCTGGGATTCGAAAATTTAGTTTGAATCTTGGAGCACATAAGTTAGGTTTTTCTCAAGAATTGCTTAAGATTCTTGACGTTAGAAGAAATCCCACAGCCTTCCAGATTTTTGAAATTAGGGAATCTCTACCTTTTAAAGGAATCTTGAGATTTGTTAAGGAATATTGATGAATTAAGTTAATTAAGAGAAAATTAGACTAACCTGTAGGTAAAGAATGACTCATTCTGAGTTGCAAGTTGAGAATCCTGTAAATTCCGAGAATCTTATCATAAACTCAGCTATAACGTTAGAGAAAGAATCCTTTTAGATTCACTTAAAATAATTCAAGAATCGTATGCGAAGCGACTTTACGAAGAATCATTAAGAATTGTTTAAGAATCGTGTGACAGTCACGTGCGCATCTTGTAAATTAAACTTGTGAGACAAACTTTCTGCGACTAACTTTCTTGACTTACCCAGGATTCACGAAGATTCTCTTTAGAGACTCATCCAAGAATCATCTAAGAATCGTTTAAGAATTATGATGTCTGCTTTTGAGAATCATTTCATGAACACATATGTATAGTATCATTTGTGAATCAAACTTTTTGTGAATTACCCAGGATTCATCAAGATTCTTTTCAGAATCATTCAAGAATCATTCCTTAAAAGCTTCTATTTCCTGCACGGCATCTTCCAGCTTGGTGCGTGACCTTTAAACCGCATAGGTCACTCACCCTCTTCCTGCTTTGGTCGGGTCACGCAAGGTCACTGACCTCTGACCTTTTAAGACGATATGTGTCAACTTGTTTCCATCCCGGCTATAAATAGAAACCCACCGTCCTGGACTTCTCCAGTAGTCGTTCAACTACCGACTGGAATTCACCTAGCAGCATGGTAAATTAAACTAAATTAAACTAAATTAAAGCTCTATTAACTTTAATTAATTCATCACTTATTTGATATTCCCTTAATATGCTTATTCAATGTTATTTTTTTTAAATTATCTTTAGAAAGCGATTATCATCCTCGCCGCAGTCTTGTCAGTCTGCGCCCTGCTGGCAGATGGCGCTGTTGTCCCCTTGGGTAAAATGCTCGAAGGCAATTCGTCAATTTTAATCTATTCTCGCTGAAAAAAATTACAATCATGATTTTTATCGTGTCTGATATTTTTATGATAATCTTCGTATAAAACTTTTATAGTTTTGAAATAGATATTGACTCCTGGAATTAATTCTTACCAAATTCAAACAGACCGCCATAACAGTCCCGTCGTCGCCGAGGAACCCTCCCAAGACAAAGAGGAGCCCGTCATCCAGGAAATCGACTTCAGCGATCCCAACTTCGATCCCGCCGTAGCCAAGAGACCCGCAGCAGCAGGTCCCGCGCCCGTCGCCAAAGGTCCCAAAGGTCAAACTGCCGAACAAAAGGTCACCAAAGGTCAAACTGAAGGTCAAAAGGTCATGAAGGGTCGAACGGAACCCCTGAAGGTAAAGAAGGAACCTGCTGCCAAGAAGAAAAACCCCAGCGCGTCGAAATTCACCGACGAAGAAGTTGCCGAGATAATGTCGATGCTGGCTGATGAGCTGGTGGCTATGGATCCTGCAGTCAGGGTCCGTATTCGAGTCAGGCGCCCGGGTCTTCCTATGTGGCCTCCGTACTACCCCCAGTACAATCCGATGTTTATGGCATCCGGATCTGCGTCCGCTGCGTTTGGTCAGCCCGGTTTCGCAGTTGCTGATGAACTGGAGGATTACAACGATGAAGATTACTTTTATTAGAAACTCTTACAATTTGCTGTCTTGATGATTCTTAACTCTGTTTTAATTTAATTGAATTTTTCAAAAGATAATTTATGATTCAATTGTTTGATTGGGGACAGCTGAATATACAACAGTTAATGTAAACGCTTCGTTCTGATTATTATGCAACACAACCCCTGTGCTTTCATATAGCTGCTGGCGAACTGGAGAAGAAGACTTTTATTGTTGGAGGATCTATACATTTAGCGATGAATTATAAAACTTAATTTTACTTGTTGTTGGAAGATTAAGTAATACAGAAGTTGAATTATTTATTTTCTATTGGCTTATTAGGTTCACTAATTCTGATTTTGTCATTTGCTAAATTGTGTAGCGAAGGTGAATGTGATTAGAACGATTAAGATTACCTTGTTTAATATCATGTTACAATTTGTTGTTTATTGTTTCAAGACTGCGACGACTTTCTTTGATTCGCATTTATGATACTATTTAAGATTGTTGCTAAATACTGGACTAGTATCACGACTATTTCTGGAAACGCCCACTACGCAGAATCCTATTCTTGTCAATTGTATTATATACTTTTTAAATATAGTATTCTTAAGTAGAATTAAACTGTATCTTAGTCAGATCAGTTAAATCAGTTTAAATAAGCTGTCAATAAATAATTTAATTTTCTAATTAAGATGAAGGCTATCTATGGCTGTAATTCATATTATATTCACGTCATCCAAATTCGCCAATCAGATACATACAACTATCATAAAATTCACATTATTACTATCAACTATATATAGATCATTGATGATTCCTAGATTCACAGGATTTCACCAGAATAGCAATCTCTTCTCTTAATGACTTCACTTCCTAGAAAAGGAAGGTACAGATCACTAGAACTCCTGTCTTTTCTCGTTGACCTTTGACCTCTGACCTTTCCTCTCGATGACCTCTTCGACCTACTATATAAACCATCGACTGTTCCTCATCAAGTCATCAGTTACAGCTTCCTGATCTCAACAGTTCAAGCAAGCCGAGCAGAAAACAACCATGGTAACATAGTCTCGCTATATAATTAAAGTACTCATTAACTTTAATTCTAATTTAAATCATTCCTACTTACAGAAAGTCTTCCTTCTGTTCCTGCTAGTCTGTGTGGCCATCGCTGCGGCTGCAACCACTTCAGACGACATGGAGATGGAGGATTTTACCAGCGTCCTGGAGAATGACGATTTCCTGGATGACGAAGAAGATTTCACTAGCCGCACTGGTCTTGTCCAGGATCCGTTCTTCTTCTACCGTCGCCGTTTCTTCCGTCCGTGGGGATTCTACCGCCCCTGGGGAAGGTTCGGATTCTACCGTCGCCGCTGGTTCTTCTAAACTCGCTCTGGAACACGTCTTGGAACATCCTGGAGAAGAGTAGCATGAAATATTTCCGCCATAACCTGCCAATCATAAATTTGATTCCGTTTTCAGTTTTCACCTGTTTTTGTTTTGGGTTTGTCTTCTTGGAAAAATACACATTCTAACTACTTTCTATTAAACTTGCAAAGTAAGTTAACAATCATTTGAGGTTGGAGAGTTTAACCCAGAATCGACTTTTCTATAAACCGCATTCAAACCTGTCCAAAATCTAGAACAATAAGACTCAGTTTACGCAACTCGATTCGATTCGTCCTGAAAAAATAAAGATTATTAGCAATCCGACGTTAATTAACTTAAACCTTTTATACGGAACTAATTACAATTACATATTCATCTAATTTAAATATTATTGCAATTTGTGCCAGTCTTGACCCGGTGCTGATACCCACCGGACAGGTGAAAAATTATAATTTTTATACTTAAACTGGGCCAACGACGATTTAATTAACCTCCGATACTTGTAAACCTTCGTATCATTCAACGAGTCATAATATTGCTAATTTATTACAATTAAGTTTTATTATATCTTCCTGAGGTCATAATCTAGTTTCATTTCGTTTCCGAAGTCCTCATGTTTAACTTGTATATGAGCAAGTAAATAATTACGAGCAATATCATTTTATCGAAAATACAAAAGTGCTATAATCCTTATAATACTAAAGGTAAATTAACAATTAAGTTTTATATTAAATTACCATGTCCCCAAGGAACGACCACACTTCGGATCAAACCAACCAGAAAAGGTCAACCAACTTCCATGACCTTTGACCTCCGTCATACATCCTCAATCGTCCGTTCTTTCCAGTTCGACTATATAAAGCTGATCATCTCGTCTTACTTCAGCATCTTCTTGTGAAGTCCATACAACCAGCAAGACCGCACCTGCAAAATGGTAAATTACTTGATATTATAATTATATTTTTATTAATTGGACTTCATTTAAATCTAACTTCACAAAGTTCAAGTGTATAACCGTAAAACTAAATGTTCTATTTAACAAAATTAATTAACTAAAACAGCAGTTTGACTTTCAGTCCCGAATAAAACTACTAATCTACCAATATGGCTAGCTTATAGCCTTACTATACCTAATTATCCATGTTGCCTACTTGACCGCCTATCTACCTATCTATCTTTCCAATTATCTAGCTATCCATCTACCTATTACGCTATCTGGCTACTTAGCACAAACTACCTCTTCGTGCCTGGTATCTGTCGATCTATCTATTTACTTTCTAACTATTCTTTGATTTACCTATCTCGATATGTAGATTCTAACCTAGACTACCTGCGTACGGTGTCTATCTGCTACTCTCTCTACCTACCTACCGACTACGTATCTATCATCTATCTGTCCATTTGTCTATCCAAGTAACCTAACCTGCTAGTTTAATATATCTAGCAATCTAGCTACCTACCTACGTCGCATTCATCTATCTATCAACGTGTCTACGATTTCAATGATTTACGTTGCAGAGATTCTTCCTCGTTTGCCTTCTAGTCTGCGTCGCTATCGCCGCGGCCGCTGCCAACACCGACGATGAGCTGAACTTTGATGACAACGGCGCCCTGGAGAATGACGAAGTCTTCGACGACGACGCATATCTGGGCGGTGGATACGGTGGCATTTTTACCTCACAGGATCCTCTGTTCTTCTACCGCCGTCGATTCTTCCGTCCCTGGGGATTCTACCGTCCTTGGGGAGGATTCGGACTCTACCGTCGCCGCTCGTGGTTCTAAGCTGACTCTGAAGAATCCAGCAACAACCTGCCTTTCTGAAAAAATGACGTCTGACTCGGATCTAAATACTGTATCATTAAATAAAGAATTTGCAAAGGGAAAACAGTACAGTATTTCTAAACTTCCTGTATGATTCTAAACTATATTCATTTAAGTTGATTATATTTCATTAATCAATTCCCTAGAAAACTGAATTATTGTATTAGTAAATTTATTGGCGAATGACCACACAAAATGGAACTATAATGCAATTTCATCCTGTAACTTTACGTTAATTATAATGAAACTGGAATTGATCATCATAATCCGGAGTCTCGCTCGTACACACGTCCAAAAAGCGCGGCCGTCAGCAATCCGGCGGAAGTGGTGTTTTTGAAAATTAGACTCCCATCTTGAACCTGTAAAATTAGTAGACTGAATTAATTAATGATTTATGTATTATATTAAGATAAATATTAAGTAAATAAAATAATAGTGTTAATGATAGCTGGATAGGGAACGTATTTTACCATGTATTGGTTAGGTGCTAAAGTTGGTCCGCTCAGTGTGACTTCGGGAAAGACGTAGCTGGTGCTATGGTTGCCCGAGAGTTTCAGGTAATCGAAGGTGGTCGCCGAGTCGGAAACCGGAGAACCGCATGAAGAGTAGTCGTTTGGACTAGCGCATTTGAGTACGACGCATATCTAGGGGGGAAGTAAGATGGAATGAAACAAACGAAAAATGCAATTTATGTTTGAATTTAGAGAAATACAAATTACACAAACAGTAAATACAAAAGTGTATGATATAATATAATTAATTCAGAAAAGACATAAAATATTGTAAATAATACCATGATCTTTAAAACAAGAATCTGTGTAATTGCTACCAAAAGTACTGTTAAGCAATACAGTAACTTCAACATAATTAATATAAACTAGTGATTCAGCCTCTGTGTTAAGGTGATACCTGAAGGTAATACTGGCCCTCCGCATAGTGCATCCCGTCATAGACACCCAGTGCGAATAGTTCAACATCGCTCGAAACGCTCGATGCCTTCGAGAATTCATATTCAGCCTCACAGCAGAGTTCATTGTGGCAGACTGCGGCTTTACCCGGCCGCGAGAGGTTATTCAAGATGGTAAACTCAAAAACATCGTGAAAGAGCTCCGAGCCGAAACGGGGGGAGAGTTTCTCGACACGGGTCGCGGGGACTTTGCGACGACTCGGGACGTGTCGCGACTTCTTTGTACTGGATCCAATGGGAACGTCAGCTACCAGTAAGGCCCCGTGTTGCGCTGGATCATCCGAGTGAAAAAACTGTACCGGACCTCGTGCGCTGTAGATCCCGCTGCCCGTCCTAGAACGCAAATCAGTGTGTATTTAAACAATAATAAAAATACATTATTACAGAGATACCTCTGAATGGACGCATTTCGAGCATTCGCCGACAATACGTTAACTCCCATACCGTGGGCCCACGCTGAATGGAATCCTATTGCGGGGAACAGGGGCAAGACGTTGGTCCACGCTGTCAGGAAAAGAAGAGTGTCGATACCATGGTTGTCGACTAGCTTGACTGCTGGCTCTGCGATTGACAAATTGCATTAACATAAGACACTACATAAGATTAGGCTATAATAAATATTTTGTTAAATACCGTCAAACAGGATGTCAAAACAGGTTGCAAAGCCAAGTCTCCCGATGGATGTGTCGACGAAACTGTATTCTACTTGAGCGGGGAAATTCCAGTAGAAGCGTTCCCCCTCGAACAAGTGCTGTTTGTGATACCTTATGACATGATATAAGTATATGCATAATGTACAGTTATTTACCATATTTGGTCATGAAATACCTTGATTATGTTAAAACAGGAGAATGCAAGAAAGAAATTAATTCTTTTAGCGGCTGTGAATTTGAAAAATCTTCACAAAGATCGCGCTAGCCACCTAGCGGCAAATTGTGAAGTACGTTTACAAAATTTAAGTATTAACCAAATTTTTCGAAGAAATTATTTGTATTATATCCTTATGACACAATTAAATTTCCATAATATTCGATAATTTTCTGAATATTTATAGATTATAAATTAAGTCATGGTATTACTCATTAAAAATAACTGGCAACGTCGAAGTTAATTTATACACACTCCGGTTTCAAAATTACCTTGCAATAAGCGTTCCTCGTTTGTCAAATAAGACATCTGTATTATAAAACCAGGCTCCATTTTCGGGACAGTTACCATTCTGCAAATCTTCATCTTCAAGGCTGCACGGTTGTCGGTCTCCAACATTGGCCGCAAGGTAGATTTTGAAATTTCGCGCCAAGCAACTCAATCGAACCATGACGTCACTATTGGATCCGAAACGGTAGGGATCCGCACAAGGATTCCATTCCATTAAACGAGGATCCGGTATATACTCCAGGAACGGTTCCAGCGTCGATCGGGTAAATATCCACCCATAGAGGCCATCTTCTGGGAAAACGATGATGTCGGCCCCCTGATGGCATTCACCAGAAAGGATAAAACGGTTAAGAAGATTAACGACTAACTGGAATAAAAATTAATCCCTTCGGAGCAGCCAACATCGAAGAAACGTCAACGAGAAAGTCGCTCACCTCTTTGACCCTTAGCCAACATTGAACAGATAATGAACATGATTTACCTTTTCAGCTGCTAATTGGACTTGTTCTTCGTAAATATCGAGATTAATATGCATGTAACTTAAAGCTTCACTTCTACTGCATTTATGCAGCCGGCATTCCAGAGGCATTACAATGGTATGCTCGTAAACAGCAGCTCGAAAAGTGGGTTCGTTCTTTACAATAAAAGAATTGATTGACGTCAATTGACCGACTGTGAAAAGGAGGAACCAGGACTTGATGAAGGAAACTGATGGTGACATGTTGCGGCTATTGGTTTCACCGTGGAACTGACCGCTGTTCCTTGACACGGAAAACTTTTAACTTTGTCATTGCGCTATTACGAAACACCGAAAGGACACGCGCACTTCACTTTAGGCTTCAAGATCAAGGTCTCTTTTGGTATTAAAAATGAGTCACTCGCTGCTTTTTATTATACTTTGAACGCGGTTGCCCATGGTCCTGTATGAAAGGTTAAAAGGTTTATCTCTTTGTCGGTTATATAGTTTGATTTGAGTCAATTAAGTATCGGTCCCATGGTGTAATGGTTAGCACTCTGGACTCTGAATCCAGCAATCCGAGTTCAAATCTCGGTGGGACCTAAGTATTTTTTCTCACTACAATAACCGTATGTTATGTTTTTTTTTCTAAGAAACATTTATTACTTTACTTTTACTATGATTAAGATTACTAACTTACATTCATTTTACATTATTACGTAATGATGTCTACAATTTCGATAGTCTGGTACAGATATTTTAACTTAGTGGACATTAGTTGACCGATTCAGTTAAATGGGCTGGTTAAACAATAGCATGTTCTATGTATCTGAAATCGTACAGTCTCTATGTGAGGTACTTGAGCATTCCCATTACCATTTAAATAGAGTAATTAACTTATATTTTAATGCAGTTGTCTAATATAACTCATTAATTAATATTACGCATATTGTGCCAGTTTGTCTTTTTTTTTAACTTGCTTAAAAAAACAACTATAGTAATGTTGTATCTTAGCGAGAAAGTGCGTTCATAGTCATTCGCCACCTAGCGGGAAATCCTAAAACTGCAAGGTAGTAAGTCGTCATGCCTATTTTCAGTAGTGGTTAATGTTGTACTGGTTACATTGAATTATTTTTACTTGTGAATCTTTTATTATTATTAAATAAATTTAAGGTGGTCATTAGCAATATCGTTATACTTAAAAAAATATATTCAAATTTAATCTATTTCTAATAACCTTTGCCGTACATTATAACATTTGCCCATATATGGTTATAGACTTTGCATCGTGCTTCCCACTGAACTTATATCTGATGTTGTTTGGCCGTGGGGTTTGGACAGATTATTGAAAGAACGGTTTACGAAAAGTCGCATTACAAAAGACTGCAAAGGTTGATGCGCCTTCGCGTATAGTCTGTAATTCGTTGAAAAGAGGATTGCACGAACACAGATAAGAGAATTTAACAGAAAAAGAGCCTTTACCATTGAGTCTGACTACGTGTGGTGCCTCGTGCGTTTCTAGCTTGCTTATAGAGAAAGCCAAAACGTTGCTGTGACATTCATACGTTTATATTAATATTAACGTTCAACAAATTAGTCGTCAGATACATATACTACTAATTGCATGCAATTAGTAAAATTAGTAATTGCATGCAAAGAGTGACATGTCTTTAGATCTCTTTGAAGATCTCAGTTGAACTGACTAATATAAAATATATTTTAATCTATCTATAAAAAATGAGGCGTTACAGTATGTATAGATACCTGCTGTGTATACTGTAAGTTCAGTCACAGGTTAATGTTGAATTACAGGTGTTCATAACTTTGTACTTTTGTAGCTTCAAGTTACTTCTTAATGGAATTCACTCTAAGGGGTTACGATTGATAAACAACTCAACTGATCATAACTATCTTTTAACTTAAAGACCATAAATACGCGTTGCTATACGTCCGCATACATACTGAGTTTAATTACTGTTACTGCTTGAAAGTACAATGATAGGAGATAGATAGAAAGATCGAGAGATCGTGCGATGGATAGATGGATAGATAGATAGATAAATAGATAGATAGATTGATTGATAGATAGATAGATGGGTAGACAGAGAGATAGATAGAAAGATAGATAGACAAATGAATAGAGAGATAGAAAGGTATGTAAATACATAGATCGATAGATGGATAGATCGATTGAAAGATAGATAGATAGATGGGTAGACAGAGATATAGATAGATAGATGGGTAGACTAGATAGACAGACAGATAGACAAATATGTAGGCAGACAGAAAGATATCTAGACAGACAAATAGGGAGATGGATAGGTATGTAGATAGATAGATAGATCGATAGATAGTTATATAGTCAGACAGATATACAGATACAATACAATTATAATCTCATATAAACCTTATAACTAAGCACATTTAAGGATAATGCTTTTCACCTTCCACCCACCAAGACCACTTCAAGTAGCTCATTTGTAGGAACTAAGTTAGTAAGTATAAGCTATTAGCTAAGCATTATAAGATTTACATTAAAAAGCCACAGTATACGTCAACCGATTGGTTCGCGATTCGCCACTGACATACTTGGACGACAAGAAAGATTAGCGGGATTTATTAAAAACTGTGCGTTAAGCTTAGGAGAAGTCAGTAAGTTGGGCGTTTTCCATGTTGCAAGAGTTTGCCAAGGTGCGTTGTCGTGTCGCAACCGTTGCAAGTCGCGTGACTACTTTTGAAAAAATCAGGGAATTGAAATAGAACTAAAGCAACTGTTGGAAACGAACTAAACGCAGGCAAGTCTTGTTCCTATTGGTTAGTGAATATCTTGAATAACTTGGTTAATTATAACACCAGAAGCTGAAAATAATCAAATTCTAAATTGAATTCAATTACATAGAGATAGATATAAAAAGGTAGACAGACAGAGAATTAGATAGACAGGTAGGTGGATAGATACAGACAGGTAGAAAGGTAGGTAGACAGACTGATAGATAGTGAACTACAAGTCCGTTCTGAACTTAAACAAAAAACCAGTAGAATTTGTTTAAATTTCGCGCAGGATTAACTTTTATCTTTTATGCATTACAGTGCTAACCATCTGTATCATGTTTAAAATATGTACTTTTCATACTAATGATATCGTTGTTTATTATTAGTCGGCGAATACGTGCATTCGCCAATTCCTCCTTCCTCTTGTGCTGCGCAGCACATGCGAGTACACGTGACCGACACCGCGTAACAACACGCCCGTCTCATCTCGCACTTCACGTAAATCACACTTAAGACATCTTGAAATGTTATTTCATATGAATAAGACGCTAAATATTGCGCAAAGCTAGCTAGAGGTAAACAAGTCAGATACTAGGAAGTAGATCTAGGCAAACAGGCTTAAAAGCCCTAGTGATTACGTAAGAATCTCGAGTTTTATCGTAGTGGCAACGCTGTAAACAGTTTACTCCTCTCTCAGGTCCCGTGGACAACGGTGCTGCTTTGGCCAGTGTCAACAATATAACTCTTTTTTACTTCGGGAAAAAAACAATCGCAGATTGAATTAGAGGAGGAAATGCATTCTGTTAGCGAAAATGGAAATTCCTCTAGCGTACCTGCATTTTTGGTTAAATTGTGGAAACTCGTCGACGAGAGGACGACAGATGATTTAATTAAATGGAACTCGGTTTGTAAATTTATTTCAGCAATTTACTAATTAGCATTTGTAATTTATAATTATTGATTTATTTTTGAAATGACAGAGTGGACTGAGCTTTATGATCAGGGACCAGGCGAAATTCGCCCGCGAACTTCTGCCTCTCTACTACAAGCACAACAACATGGCCAGTTTTGTACGACAGCTCAACATGTACGGTTTCCACAAGGTGGTCTCCGTCGACGCTGGCGCCCTGAAGACGGAGCGTGACGAGATGGAATTCGCTCACACGTACTTCCTGCGGGGGCACGAGTACCTCCTCGAGCACATCAAGCGCAAGATCCCGTCAAGCAAGCAGCAGGTTTGTGCCAACTTAACCTGATCACGTTTAAGTTAACAAGATAACCCTGTTTTTTTTTTTTTTACAGGAGGAGACGAAACTGAAACCCGAGGCGATGTCCAAAGTCCTTTGCGAGGTCCGCACAATGAAGGGTAAGCAAGACACGCTGGACACCCGTCTGGCGGGACTGAAACGGGAGAACGAATCCCTGTGGCGGGAAGTTGCGTCGCTGCGGCAGAAGCACGTGAAGCAGCAGCAGATCGTCAATAAGCTGATACAGTTCTTGATCACGGTGGTCCAGCCGAGCAACGGGCATGCGGGATTGGGACCGAAGAGGAAGCCGCCGCTCATGCTGGAAGAGGTGGCTCACTCGGCCAAGGAAGCTGAGCTGCTGGCTCGTAAAGAGGAAAACGCCAACAGGGAAACAGAGTCGTTCCAGACGCGCCATAAAGGTTTGGTCGAAAACCGATACACGCTTCCTTTTGAGTCGTTCAGTGCATTCTTACATGTGTTTTTTCCCGCTCAGATACGGATTTCTCGCATGCCCCGACCCTGTCGAGCCAGACGCCGGGAGGACCCATCATTCACGATGTCACTGATTTGATAGACGAGCCTGGCAACGACGGCGTTGTCGAGGTACCCATTGATGACGAGGACGAAATCTCTTACATGTCGACGAGAACGACGACACCTTCTACCGTTGCCGAGGAACCCGAGGCCTCTCAAGTCTCCAACCCGACCGAGCTTTCTCATAGGCAGTCTGGGTACTAAAAGAGTTTTTAAAATGTCACCCTAATCACATAGTAATGCTAAGCAACCCTATGTACACATATCATCAAATCTAATACCTTACTTTATGATAGTTAATTAAGCTAAAGTTCATTTTCTACTTGTCTCTGTCTCAGTAGTCGTTGTTTTGATATTCTTTTAATATCATATCTATCTAAGTATGATATCTTATGGATATCATACGGTAATTAGTCTCATGCCCATGGCCCTGCTGTTGAGCTACGTGACACGTATTTAGTCCCTTAAGACTACAGTTAACGAACGAGAATTGCAGACAACAGTTAAAGTTAATCTAATTAAGTCCAATCTTCTCGCTTGTTGGTTCATTTCTATGGATACTCTTCTCTTCTCTTTATTCTTTGTATCTCTTTCGTCCGAGTGTCTTTTTTCTGTGCTGAATTTCAGGTTTTTAAACTTGTGTGACTAAATAATTTGACAGTTTCAGGCAAATCATCTTTAATTATGCTCAGATTGCGTTTCCTAATTTTAATTGTTCTAATTTACCACCTTTGTAATTTTTTTCTGCGGTTGATTCCACCTAAAGGATTTTTAAATTGTGCAATTCGTTGTTTTTTTCTAATTCGTATTATTTGTATACTTAATTAATTTTATATATAATTTTACATATAATCAATATCTTTAGCTTTCAAGGAAAATTCGCACACATTGTGTTTACAGGTCGCCCGGAGTCAGCATCCTTCCTCACGGGGGCCGCAGCAGCAGCAGTAGAGGTTCACCGAGTCGTGCAATCAGTCCGGAGCTTTTAATTGCAGTCGATCCTCGCGAAATTACCGATTCCGCATGGTTCCGCAACCCTCCTCCGAACCGTCTGCAGGGAGGCTTGACCAGGTAAAGCGGAAACGCCGTCCGCTTCCGCCTTCCGGATGCTACAAAAACAAACTTCCGGAGACAAGTCCATCCGACCGGAATTAATTTGATTTTTTTTTGTGTGGAATTGACCTTCTTCTTTCTTTTCAGCGTTTTTTCCTAAGTGTTATTAAGTTTAAATTAAGAATTTAATTAACTAATTCGTAAATATTTATCTGGTTAATTAAGTCAAGTAAGCCAGTTTAAAGCCAATTTGAAAGTCAATTTAATTTTTGGTGTTTTGCTTGATTAATAGTCGAGAAGAACTGGACAATCAACTGGATTCCATCCAAATGGACCTGGATAACTTGCGCGAACTATTCGCGCTGCAGACGGACACGGTGGACCCTTCAGCTCTACTTGGGGTGCGTGTGTGCAACTCACTAACCTGATTATGATATTAAAAACTCGTATATTAGATTATGAGGATCAGTATTTTACAATAGAGTTAAATTAATTGAAAGTTAATGTTGGGATAATTAATCTGGAAAGCTTTTAAAGGTTCATTCAAATGTTAATGTTATTGTTTTTTTTAAATTTTTGCTGCGGTAGGTTTTTGGAGCGGCGGATGCAAACTTGACTTCACCCCCGCAGATTCCGAACGGGCTCTCTCTTCACAACGGCAATGGTAATAAGTACCAACAATTAACTGACATGACGTGTTATTTATATTAAAATCGAATCGAATTATAGTTTAGTTTGATTAGAATTATAGGTGAATTTATCATTATACTATAAATGAAGAAGGAAACCTAATTTACCCGATGAGATAAAAATCGTATACGGTTAATATTAATTTTAAGTTATTGATAATTGTACCGAATTTAAGGTAATTTGTCAAGTCAAAACATTTTCAAATGAATGAAAATGATGAAATTCACTACACAATTAAAATTAAAGTTAATTTTTTCTAAACAGTAGGAAACGAAGTAATATCGTACAACCCTTCGTTCTTCGAACTGGCCGCCGAGGATGGCCATTTCATGTCCACCGTCGAGGCCGGGTCGTCGGCTGATGACCTGGAATCGAGTATCGACGCCTTTCTCAACGTCCAAACGATGGTGAATGTCGGAGAACCGACGCTGAAGAAACGCAAACGTTAGAGGAAAGTTAAACGACAATATCTTGTTGACATTTACATGTATACCCAGAGTTGGAATTAACTTTAATGTGGCTATCGTATTGTAATTAAAAATTAGGGTCGGATTTGATACCACATTGATTAGCTATCAGCTATACTTGGTATCTGAAAGGTCTGATGGTTCAAATGTGATTCTCGTGTGAAAGCGGATGTCGATTGGCTTCTTGAAAACACGAGAATTGGAGGAAATAGCGATTGTTTCTAAATCGCCAATTGTTGCCTGTATTTGGACAATTTACTTTGTGAAAGGAAGAATTTTTTTAACGGATTTTTAAGAGAAAATCTAATTTTAATTTAACACGTGTGTGTATCGCTGTCATTAATGAACGTATTAACGCATTGAATTTTTTTAATATTTAATTTCTGGGAAAACGTGTATTTTTACTTGTCTGTTTACTCGGGCGTTGTGTCGGGATTGGTCAGTTTTGCGAGTTGATAAAAAATATATATCGATATATAATCAAACTTGATTATCGAAGTTATTAGTGAACTGAACGTCATTTTTTATGGCTCAAATCAGTTACTTATTCCAGATGGTTTAAAAATATAATTTTTTAATAATTAACGAAAAAAAACTGAATGGTTTGTGTTATTTTGAAATATAACTCAAGTCAGTGCGGAGAAGCACCCTGTGATTGAATTAAATATTCAAGATGAAGAATTGACTAAAACATTCAACTAGGACTATAACCTATTTTGAAAAAGAAAACAATACTACAAGCGCAGGCTGTAAAATAACACTTGATGAATACAATGCCGTACACGTAACTTATGCGCGTTATGGAAATAACCGCGCAGCGCCATCTAGCGGTGGTTATGCGAACTATCTTGAACTTTGTATAAAGAACGTTTTTCTGAACGTCTGCACAACGGACGGGACGTAATGAGGACCCATGTGAATGTATGGCGGATGGTGGGAGGAGGAGGAGGGGGAGGAAGAGGAGATAAAAAGGGGCATAATGGTGGGTGGGAGGGATAGGGGAATAGCGGAACGGGAGGAGGAGGTGAAGGAAGGTGAGCCGAAAGGGTGGGAGGTAAGCAAGGGGCGTTCATCGGGACCAGCCCAGCTTTAAATACTTCTAAACCCTAGGCGAGCTTGGCCAGGAGTCCACCTCGGGTTATTCTTAGCTCGCCTAGTGTTCTAAAACCAGAGAAGCATTACAGAATAGGTGAACTTGACTATGGGTTTGAACTTTGAAGTCCAATCTATAGCCTATCACTAGGATGTCAAACTATCTCCTTTGGAGGCTAACCCGGCGTGGGATTGCTAAACTCGCCTATATTTTAGAAACGACTCAACTTGGCAATATTGAATCATCTACACTGCTAAACTCGCCTATGTTATGTAATGTCAATCTGGACGGATAAAAGTCAATCTTATGCTCGTATAAGTTATTTCAAAACATAGGTGAACTTGACCAGAGGTCGACGCACCACTTGAGAGTTAAGTTCACCTAGGGTTTCGAAGTATGGACTTGGAAGCTAATGATTACTAAAGTCACCTAGATTTTAGAAATGACTCAACTTAGCTTGTTAAGATCACCTACACAGTCAAGCCCACCTATGTTATGGAATACCAGTCTGTGCGGATACAATTCAATACTAAACTCAGCTAAGTTGTTTCGAAACATAGGTGAACTTGACTGTAGGTCCACGCACTACCTGAGAGTCAAGTTCACCTGGGGTTTTTAAAATAGCCTTGTTTGGAAGCTAACGAACCCTGTGTATGGTTGCTAAACTCACCTATATTTTGGAAATGACTCAAGTTGTCAAGTTGGAACATCTACATCGCTAAGCTCACCTATGTCATGGAACGCCAGTCTGTATGCCAAACTCAGTTAAGTTGTTTCAAAGCATAGGTGAACTTGACTAGGTTGATGCCTGTACTCGAGGGACATGTTCAAGTAGCTCTGGTCGACAGGCTCAAGTCACCTAGGTTTTAGAACTGAATCAGCTAGTTTAAACCTACCTACATTGCCAGGCAGCTCCCAATGCTAAACTCAGCTAGGATGTAGAATTGTAATTTTATGAACAAGGTCATGCAAAGAGCGGTTTCAGCGGGTTGTTAAGCTCACCTAGGTTATAGAACGCACCTTTTATAAGGTTAATTTTGCCTACAGTTTGAAACTGCGAACCTCTCCTCCCTTTCGATTCATTCATTGATAAGCTCGCCTAGGTTATCGAACATCATCTCCATTGCCAAGGTCACCTAGACATTGGAACATACCCCTTTTATAGCAGGTTTACAAACACGAAAGAATACGAACAAGTGCCCTATTGCCAAGCTCACCTGGGTTTTCAAAACCCAAGCCATTAGTCAAGGTCACCTGGGTATTAGAATACCTTTAGGATACCATTTGACGTTAAGATTAAGAGTCTTAACGGTGGCCCCATTGCCAAGCTCGCCTAGGGTTTGGAAAGCTCTTACGTCCCGCTTACACGCACGCAGACGACGACCCCAACAGCAAGGGCGGAATGTTGGAGCCATAAAGAGAGGAGGGGTGCGGAGGGGTGGGGTGGAACTGCAGGGCGAATCAATACCCAACGGGTGGTAAAAGAAGGTGAGATTAATTTTACGGTCAGGCCCATAGTATTTCCACTCGTACGTGTAACCTATCTTAATTTCAGACGGAAAACAGTACTGAATACGACTGAATATATATCCATGATAGATAATGAAGCATCTCTTTATGGGTGTATCTACATGCCATGCATAGGTACATATGTGTATGTGGTATGTATGTACAGTTTATACAGTTACCGGCTTCAAGGTTTTTTGCTTGTAACTTTTAAAGTTCTATTGATATAACGATGAAAATTTTCTCAAACAGTCACCTTATGGATTAATATCTGTCTGCAAATTTTCAGGCAAATCGAGCAGATAGTTTTGCTGTTATTAAATGTCAAAGTTTGGAACTGCGCGCCATTGTAAGCCCCCTATCTGCATATCTATATACTGTATCTGTTAATGTATTTGCGCATGCATCTATCTAATGTATATCAGACACATATGTATATGTCTGAAATAAACTATGTCAGGTTGTTTTAAATTATCTGTACATCCATATCTATACATGTATATATAAACAGGTGTATGGGCATATTTGTACATGTCTGGATCTATAGGAATATCCAATAAGGTATTACTACATTATAATATTATTATAACATTAATATTATTAACGTGCATGCACATATCTGCGTATCATGTGAAATCAAAGTCAACTTGTTTTCTAACACAACTTTTCGAAAGTTTCAAAACTGAATATTGGAAGTATGACATTTGATGCTTCGCGAGTGAAAGCACTGGTAACAGAGGGGTGTCGGTTGTAACGGTGGGTGGTAAC
>JAIQCU010000269.1:0-63872 GCA_022114935.1 Leptestheria dahalacensis | reverse complement strand
GCCCTCTTAGTACGAAATTAATTTTTATATCTTGGAATTTTTTATTGTTTTTTTAACTTGATATGCATTAAGTATAATTGTGACTTTAATTACTGTTAACATACTACAGCTCGTTTAATACTTTGTTATTATTCATTAAGATATATTAACACTATAAAGTGTGTTTACATTAGTTATGCTATTGAAGTTTTAGTTTAGATAAATGAGATTTCTAGATCACACATAATTAAGTGTCGATTGATTTTCACCGTTGATGAAGACAGCTTGATGCATGGAGTCGGTGTCGGTAATGCCCAAGGCGTGCCACGGGTCAATAGAACCATTAGGCAGAACAGTGCGAGTGGCCTGCAGATTCAACGCGCCGTAGATAATGTTGGTCCGCTTGATAGCCGACTCGAGGAGGGCTCGATCGAACCGGCTGCCGAAGATGTCCCTGCACTGGTTGACGAAAAAATCCACGGGGAATCCGTCGCCGAATGGCTGCTCCTTCAGGTTGGATGACTGGAAGTAGCCGAACTCGGTGCACGTCTGGTAAGTCCACTGGCGACCTTAAAAGTCATCACGGTTTGTGATTAGCCACCATTCTTAGTTCAGTATTACTTGATGCGTTTTAGGATGTTTGAGATTACGTTCTACCAAGAGACGATTTTTTTTAAGGTAAGTACCTCCCTCTGAAGCGGAGCTGTTCCAGTCAATGGCCCTCATCTCGCTGAGGAATTTCTCATAAGTGAAATCGAGGCATTTCTCGCCTTGCGACTCGAGAATCATGTTACTAACGGCGGCGTATCTGTCCAAGGCCTCGCCGTGCTGGGGATTCGTCATGACATCGCAGACTACGTCAATGGTGATATTGGTCCCTTTGGCACCTTCAAAATCCCTGCCAATTCAGAACAGTTGTACAATACAGAACTCATTGGCTAGGCTTACTGTGATGGCAACTATTAATTTTGTAATTTTTCTGTGATTTTTCATTAGTTTTGTCATTCTTATGGAATTTGTATATATTTATTTTATCCTATTAAATTTGTAGTTGTTATTGAATTTGTAATTTTACGATTACCTGTTGTCTTTGTTATACTGGACGACTCCTTCAAAGTTTCCAGTTAGAGTTTGATAGAGGTTGCTAATATCGAGCCTATTCGAAGGATCAACGGGATCACAGAGTTTGAAAGACTTCTGAAGAGTCCCGCAGCAGTCGGGCCATCCAAGTTTTTCGCGAAGCTGCTCGGTAGCGGACCGAATGGCTGCGGTGCAATTTTTCCCCTGCGCGCTTGTCTCTAAGGCGTCGCGGACCACTCTGAGGTATTCTAAGAGTCAAACCATGTGTAGATAAAGATTAATTTAATTAAAACTCTATATATACCCTTGAAATTGACTTGTGCAAGTAGAGGTGCACTGGAAGCCACTGCACCATGCGCGAGGTGCGGGTACTTCAGCCGAAACCAGGCGGCGAGTGATCCCGGATAGGATCCACCAAAAACGATCCACTTATTCCCCTTTAGTTTGTATTCCTTGTTCTTTGACTCGATGAAGTAGGCCAGATCTGCGAGTGCCTGCTCACTGCTGAGGAAGAAGAGGTTTTTGGTACTCGTGTTCCTGCACAAGATGGAAGAAATCCTTTCATTATTTTTAAAAAAAGAAGGATGTGTGCGAATATACTTGGTCGGATGACTCTTTCCGTAGAAGCGGTGCTCGAGTTGAAAACAGAGGGCTTTGTACTTCTCCGCCCACTCGATCCACATTCCCTCGACCATCCAAATTGGCTGAGCGGTTCCCTCCCCGCCGATCATGAGGAAGATGGGTCCAGTCCCATCAAAGATGGTCGCATTTGTAAAATACCTCTTTAAAAAGTTTATTTAATTAGGTTTATTAAACTAATTTAGCATGATAGAGTTTGCTAGAATATGTTTTGCACGCTTAAGTTAAGAGTTGAACCTGTTTCCATGTTTTGGTATTGGGTAGGCTGAAATGATCGAGTTTCTGCTCGAACCATTCATCCGGAGGCAAAGCCCCGTTTATATCAGTCTGGACATTCTTTTGGCCAAACCACCTTCCCCTGTGGAAGTACCGCCGGCCCTTTATTTCGGAAACGAAACAGAACGTCAAAGTGACGAGGAGAAGCAAAATTGATGTTTTCATCTTCGATTCAAATGACAAGATAAACCCAAAACAGAAGAGATAAGGAATGATTGGTCCATTGGCCGGTAGGCGGCGTTGCCCGTTTTGGTTCTTTCTTATATATTCCAAGAAAAAAATGTTAACGATAAAAAAAAGCTGGGAGTGTGGCTATACAGCAGGAATTGTATTTACAGAAACACGAGTCAACACGGAGACAAGCAGAAATACGTAAATCGAAGATTCCGAATCAGAGGTCCACCATCGGCGACGACATCCCGAGCGGAATCGCTTTCATTTCCGTCCTCATGCAGAGATACTCTCCAATGACGCACGTGATGACTAAACAAGAAATCTGCAGGATCCACCATGCTGCTGAGGTCGGCCAACTAGAGTTGTAGAAGACGCAGGCTACCAAGTGAATGACGTAAGCTGTCGCGCTGAAGTCCAGGCACAACTTTGTCCGCTGCACGATCGCCCATAACGACGCGGCGCTACGAGAGGAAAGCGACTGTGACTGTATCTTAACTAGGGGAACATACGTTAAAGGTGCAACAAATACCTAACTAACGCATTCATGACGAACGAGATGATGACAAGCCTGCCCGTGATGTCCTTCACGTTAACTTCCTTGAGTAGAAATAACAACCCATCATAAGGATTAAAAATTTCATCAAAAAAGGTAAAACTACCTGGTATTTGAATATGTAGTCGACGGATATCGGCTGCCCGCACATCAGGTGCAGAAACAGTATAACCCATATACCCAACGAGATGTACAAGATGCACTGAACTGATACAATCTGAGATATAATCAACGGAGGATCCCATACGGAAACTCGAAAGGAGCCGGACATTTTCATTGTTTTACAACTTGAATGTTTACGTCAGTTTTCCTCTCACCAAGCAAAAGGCAAGTTCGAAATATTTTAAGTTCAATGAACGCTTGGAATGAACGGCTAATGAATAACGTTATCTGCAATCCCCAATTTTCCAATTCATAAAATACAGGTCAGAATAGGAATTCAAGTTAAGTTAAATCGAAGTCGAAAATCAAGCTTGCTTTTTCTCTCAACTCTCAACACAATTGACAAATCCTGATGATGACATATGTTAGAAAAACATTTAGTTCTCCATTTCGCCACCAGGGTATAATCCCGGATTTGTAAACAAACCACCGAAAATGCTGTAACGCGCGGTTTGTTTATGTTACAATCTTCCTATCGTGTTTCGCCTTCGAGAAATATATCACCCCGCACTCCTGCATTTGTTTTCCTTTCCATTTTTTTAAAGTTAAAAAGAAGGAAAGATGAATCTCTGTTCAACCGGCAAGACGATGTTGGTCCAGTCACGTACGTGCCACCGTCCAAAATCGTTCTGTTGTGCACGTAAAACACGCACCAGGTCTTATTCAAATTCACTTTGCGGGTTAGTTGAGATTTCTGTTTATTGGTTTCGCTTACACAGAATAAAAAATGTTGTCGTCGGCATTCCGAGCTCGTGTATGTATCTTACTAGGCATTTTGTTCACTGGATTCCAGACTGCACATTGCACGGCAGTCGGTCAGAATCCTGCGGTTCACAAACTGGATGTCCACTTCAGCGCAGATTTGAACGATACACTTGTCGAGGGACGCCAAAGAACAATAACTCTATTGGTTGTCAATCCACAATGGAGGGACATTGGCAGTGTATTATCAATCATCAGCTCCAACCCCGACATAGCTGAAGTGGAGTTGATAGATGTCGACAACTCGACGCAAAGCTGGAATGCCTCGTTCTCTCTGACGGGGAAGTTTCTCGGCTATACAAAGATCTTCGTCCAGCAGTTGGTCAGTATCGGGCCCAACAGCTCGTTAGTAGCGGAATCGGAGCCAGTTGAAGTGGCGGTAGTCCGAGAACCGCAGGTTCTGGATCAGGCCTTCTCGTTCACCATTGCCGCTCTGGTCTCGTTGGCTTTCGTCAACTTGGGCTGCTCGTTGGACCTCGAGGTAGTCAAATCGACGTTGAAAAAACCTGTCGGGCCCATTATCGGCTTCTGCTGCCAATATCTCTTCATGCCTTTGGTAAACTATGTAACGCATCAATTACTGATGAATTAAATTGTAAATGGATTTTAATTTGCAGTGCGCCTTTGGACTGTCCAGACTGTTCCTCTCCCATAACGCAGCTCTTCAGCTGGGACTCTTCGTCACCGGGTGCAGTCCTGGAGGGGGCGGCTCCAATATCTGGACCTACATTTTGGGTGGCAACTTGAATCTCAGCATTACCATGACCTGCCTCAGCACTATCGTTTCTTTTGGTATTTTAGCCACCGTTTCAATTACTACAATAAAATTTGAAAAAAATCCTTTTATAAAAAACAATAATCGGAATATGAATTAAATTATTTCGAAGTTGATAATTTAACCGTAAGCTGGAAAAAATGTTAAAATATTTAATAGCGAGGTAATTCAGTTAGTAGAATAAGAGTTGAAATTGAAATTTAAGAGATTATGAATCGGTAATACGATCGTCCTTTTACGTAACAATCTTATCTTGAATGTCTTTTTTTCCCCTCCGTTCTGCAGCAATGATGCCCCTGTGGACATTGACCTTGGGTCGGTTAGTGTTCAGCGAATCTGTTATCGTGGTGCCCTACTCCAAGGTTGCGACCTTAGCTGCGCTACTGGCGGTACCGTTGCTTGTAGGTCTTCTCATTTATCTCCTCTTCAGCTTCAAATATCACTGATTTGTTTGTTTGACGTTTGATATAATTATGATCTATTTACTTATTTATATTTAGATCGGCATTGCAATCCGGAGATTTCTCCCCAAGACAGGACTGTTTTTAGTCCGAATGCTCAAACCGCTTTCAGCGCTCTTTATCGTGGTCGTCGTGGGTTTCGGCACTTACGCCAACCTCTTTTTGTTCCAGCTAATCGATTGGCGGGTATCTATCAACTTATAAACTTTATCCTTAACTATAAACGTCGATGAATTAATTACCGTAATATTACCAGTAAAAGCGAACATAGATAATGGTGGAATACATTACGACTGCACAATGTCAGTATTTCGGTGCACATTGCGGTATTTTTTGTACATAATCGTTATAATAGTTTACCTGAGATATTGTACAGTATACTTTTATTTACTGAAGTTAAATGAGTGAGTGAAGGAATAGAAGGAAGTTGAACAATTTGGATATAAAACATATGAGTGAATTTGATGTAAAAACCTGGATTTTTACTGTGAAAATAATGCAGAGGAGATAACAGGTTACAGAAATAGTTTTAAAAACCATAACTATCAATGAATATAACGATTATTATCAATTATCAGAAACACGTAACTGATGAAAAACCACGAAGCTAACACTGTATTTGAATATGGCGATTCCACGAGCAACCGTGACTTTTACCAACTACTCACTCACAGATGACTCGGTATAATTCGAATTAAGAACTTAAAAAAATCTAAGTTATTTCTTCCTCCCACTGAAACGTATCGCAGTAGTTTATTATAACTAAGAAATTAATTGGTGTTAATAGTAATCGCAATCAAAGGTGAACTGTTGACGTTAAACTCCGTGCGTCTTGTACAGGTCCTCGTCTGCGGAATGCTTCTTCCATGGCTGGGTTACATCTTCGGCGGCCTGGCCAGTTGCATTCTGAGGCAGCCGTGGACCGACGCTCTAGCCGTCGCCATAGAAACCGGAGTCCAGAACACCGGAATCGCCATCTTCATCCTGCGGGTTACTCTGGAGCAGCCGGCGGCGGATATCAACACAGCCGTGCCCGTGGCTGTGGCCTTGATGACTCCCGTTCCGCTGCTCACCATGTGGGCAATCCAGTGCTGCTGTCAGAGATTCTGTCACGGACCGCAGTGGAACTCGGCTGGCGATCGTCGTCCGACGTCGAACGCCCTTAAATCCGCACCGATGAGTGATAACATCAAACAGCCCATTCATGATTCAGCTCTGGAAAATCACATATAAAACTATCTGAACTATTTTTGTTAAAAGTAGATTTCGTAGACCAGTATCGCAAATTACTCGCCCAGATTTTCTTCAAAAATACTTCAAAATGAAATATAAGAATGAAGTGTAATATAAAGCGGTAGATCATTTTATTTAATTAATACTTACGTTATTACAAATTAAGTAATTAAATGATTGAAGAATAGGATTTCCCTTTGCTTAATCCTAATGTCAAATTTAGTAAATTATATTTGCCTTTAATTGAATAGAAAATCAATTAAGAATGCATCATCAATGATTATTCCAGTTAAACTTTTTACTTTTTACAATAATGAACAAAGTTTCACCAGTTGGCTAGTATAAACGAGACGGTCGAGATCAGTTCCGGCGGAATTATCTCCAGTAGTTCAACTCCAGCAGATGATTTCTATGGCATTAACTTAAATGCCTATTTAATGTTAAATCAAACTCGGTTCACACGTACGGTTTTTTTCCGCTTGCGTTCTTCATTTCCCAATTTAATTTTAGAAAAACTCAATTTAAACCTCGAAGCGGGAAATTACATCAAATGGGGATTTTCTATTAACGTTTTTCTGCACGGCGCGGCAGCTTTAGAACTGACGCCCATGCCAACATGCTTCGTGTTTTACGGTCATAAGCGCTTCCTTTTTATTCGCACCCAATCACATTTCAAAGAGCTACAAAAACGTCTTAAACTCGATCATTTTTGCCAGGCGTGACAACGAATTACATCTAAGCCAATTGGTTAACCATTTCAAACTAAGGGGCGGGCTTGTCCGGCGGCGGGGGGAGGGGGGAGGTTGAGCTGTATATAAATACCTGAAGAATTTCAATTCGACAAGTCATCACAACAACGGATAAAACGCGAAAGATGCAGCAAATCGTCGTCTCGATCCTGATCCCGCTGCTGCTGCTGGTCGTTTTACCTCCCAACGACGGGCAGGAGAATCAAGTGATTTTCTACAAGTCCAAACCGGATTTTGAGCCCGCGTAAGAGAAAATCTAAATAGTTCATCAAGTTTAATGTTTTTTAACTTACTAAAATGAATCATTGTAGGAAGCTAGAAATAGACGGCTACGTTCAACTTCCGTCGAGTAATGGACCTGCCGTCATTACTGAAGGTCAAGGTAGTACTGGAAATTATCCTATTGTGAACTAGCACTATTAACTTAATTACATTATACATATACACTTATACCTATACTATAATATACGACACACCTATACTTACTTATATGAATTGCTTATATGAAGTTATAACGCTGTATGAAATTATTAAGGGATAAAGTTATCCCTCTTGGGTACGGAGGACGACAGCAGCTCCGAGCATCCGGCCATCCAGCAGCGGTTCCTCGGCTTCCACCGCCTGTGGCCGCAGGTTCACGCGGGAGGTTACAACCAGTTGGCCTACAAGGGAGTCCGTCGCACGCAGACGGTCCTGGAGACGGTGACCAGGACGACCGTAGCAGCTCCTTTATGTCTCCTGTGCACCTGCACTCTGGGAATCAACGTCTTTGGAGCTGGTAGTTGCGGTAATGTCGCCAACGGGTTCCCCATCGAACCGCAGCCGGCGATTTGCGGTTCAGGGCCCAGCGTTGTGGCTATTCCCACTCTCTGCCCTTCGAGGATCTTTAGAAGAGATGCCAGTAACTTGACTATCGGCGATGATGACAGCGATATTCGAGCCAGTCCCGTGCTATCGTAAGTATCAGTAGGTTAAGTCGTCTTAGGTTCTATTAGTCATACTATTGGAATGAAAGATTTTTGACTCATAATATTAATGATTTTATAGTAATTGTAGTAAATGTAATATAATATCTGATTTCAATGTTTGTAATACGATTGTAAAGCTAGTCCCATCTTCACCTACCGATAGCATGGGTCCCATGCTGTCAGTAGGTTAAGACGTCTTAGATTCTATTAGTCATGCTATTTGGGACGAAAGATGACCAATCTGGTATTTGCCTTTGTTCTTAACATTCATAGGGTCAAGTTGTAAAAGTATCAGTAGTTGCGATTGGTGGTTCTTAGTTGAAGTAATCGTAGCTATTGCGTCGTATTGGACAGTTCAAATTTGGCTCCGCCCAAGAGTATATAATACTGGTCAAGCCATACACTCACGTCGCTTACCTGCCATTCTGTGAGTAGTTAGCCATCTTGTTCATTTTTAACTTCTGTTTCGCTAACTTAAGAGTTAGTCAATGAAGCCACGCCCTTAGCCAAATACTATTGGACAGAAGTATCAATATTGTCTATTTTTTTATTGGCTAATATCAGTAGGGATTGATTTTTTGAAACGCTAAACGCATAGAAAGCCTGAAATTCTATGTGGATTCCCAAACTGTTTTATAATTAACTTTAATTTGACTGGGTTCATCGATATACACGCTATACTTTTCTAAAACAGATTTGTTCATCTTAGTTTTTCTTTAATTTCCCGCTCAATAGAATGGTTCCTTCGGTGCGTCTGGTCGGAGTTCCGGGCTATCATTCAAGCGATATCGAACTGCAATCTTCCAAAGACGATACTCATTTGATAGAGGGTCGTAAAATCTTCATCAAGGAAGAACATCACGACCACGGATTCGACGTTGTGATAACTCGTCGCTATACAACCATAACGACGGTTAGGGGTTCCCTAACGGCGCAAGTACAAGTTGGAGGACTCAACTGCCTGCCGGATTACCTGCAGGGTGTTCCGCGTTGCACAAGAGTTGGCCAATAACTTTTATATCGCCTCTGTCATGATTGAACGGTTGCGGGAAACCTGACTTTACTTTGTGCGTTAATTGTTGGTCCGTGTGTTCCGGGTTATTAATGGACTTTTCCGCGTTTTTCATCAGTTTAAAGTGTCTTTGGGGTCTTATCATATCTGCTAATTCTGACTTTCCGCTTAGCCTCACTTGTTGGGTTGATTGTCGCCTTCGGCTTATTCACTATAGCCAAAAGCTCGTGGCTTCAAACCTGGTTTGTGGTGACAGGGTTTCAGTTGTTTTGAATACACGGCATTACATTAGATATGGATATATCATATCTGTTTCTGATTTCATAGATTGTTTCAAACTATCTTCGTATCTATGGAACTGAGCAGAATTGAAAAGGGGTTCCAGAGTACAAGTTTGCTTTGATTAAGCAATCGATCTGCAGTTTTCTCTAGACTGAATATTGCAGCAGTTACACAGACTTCATATTACAAACAGATGATAATATTACGTTAGGGTAAGTTGATGTACATTGCAAAGCTTGTTGCATCGATGTTTCTAAGTGACTTTGATTTCTCGGTTAGCACGTTATGGACAAGGTATAAACAAGATTGAGAAACCAGTCTTACACTTGAAATTAAGCAGTTTCTGAAAACAAGATGTGAAGAGTATGTTTGTCTACAACCCACCGTCCTACATGGAAGAAGACTTCCTGTGTCGTGCTGATGCAATATAGTGCTAGGGGGAAAAACAAGATTAACTGATCACGACGGTGTTATATCTAAGCAGAAAAAACGAAACATTCTAATACAATTTGAAGTCGGCTCAACTAAATCTTCTTAAACTGGGTAATTTCAGGCGTATAACCTTCGTATAAACTTTTTGAGTTGGGAACATTATGCCAGCGTGAGCAAAGTATCATCTGAAACGAAATATCTTGAATCAATGTTGGGAAAATTCCGATAACTTGATATGAATATTAACATTTCATAGTCATATCATAGTAATTCATAGCAAAGTCGCACTGTTTTCACTATTTATTGTATGGCATATTATTATTATTATTATTATTAAGCTAGTTAGTTTAAAAAAATTAACTGGGAATAGTTCAGCCTTGATAGGGTTAAATTCCCCGTTTTTTAGCCATTGCGTGAAATTATATCTATCTCACAGAATAGAGCATGGAGAATCACTGGCGTGCCAAGGGGTGGGCAAGAGGGGCGAGCCGCCCAGGGCCCAGGCCATGTAGAGGGCCCAATTTGACAGGCCGAGGGGCCCAGAACAGCCATGGGCTGTCATAAGAGTCATGGGATTTCGCCCAGGGCCCGAGATTATCTAGGCACGCCACTGTGGAGAATTACATCGGCCAACATAACTCAATTGAAATACAAGAGCAGAGTAATCGTAACATGCCGTCTTGTCTAAAAGTATGATTTAGTTCTTTGAAAGCATCGGCATCGGACGCCGCGTTGCCAGATGGCACTAAGTTTAAGTGCTTCGCGTGTTACCCCTCAATTTCTATACCAAAAGGCAGCTAAATTAGCAATTTACACGATTCTTTGCTTCTTTTAGCGCTTCAGACGTCTCTCCAATTAAGAAACGTCGAATAAAGAGCCCCGCAGACGCTGAGGATTATTGCCGCAGAAACAAGGACATGATAAGTTTCCAAAGTTGGACGCCAGAGGGCGTTGCGTATAGTAAACATTGCAAACGCAACACATCAGTGGATCAGGTGGATCTATCTGCGCACCCTGTTCAGCGTAAGAAACAGGGTCACAAGTATCGTCTGGTAATTTTGCTTGTTTTCTTTTATAGAATCTCGTTAATAGTTAATAGGGCAATAAATACCTAGGGTATTACTAAAGTACTCCTCTGGCTCTTTTCAAAGCTGCTGCAGTTCACTGGTATTCGTTGCAAGCAGGAATGATCGTTAGATTTAACAGGTAATTTATGTCTTCATGGTCATGTCATGAACAGATTAACTACTGTTGTAGTAAACTAAAAACATTTTTAGATTAATTCAAATACGGTTATTCTTTTCCTGGGATACCTATACACAGTAGATGATGATGGCGGTTTACAGTTTATTTGTCATGAAAAATTGTACGCACCAGAGTTGTTTGTGCAAAAACCAACAGTCCTTACTTTCACTTTAACTTTGTTTGAAACTGCGATGCTCACGCACAGTCATGATGGTACGTCTGCCTCGTCAGCCAGCAGTGAACATCACCCGTGCACTGAAAAACGGGCTTACGACTCCCGCTACTAGCTATGCCGGTCTGCGGCTCTTCAGCTCGGAAAGTGTTTCTCCTCGATCAAGCTCAGTACCTTTCGCGAAGGCTAAAAAGGGGAACTTTTTCCAGGAAGCCCCGTACCTCGAGCATCCGTTCAACACGGACAAATTCCTGGACGGGAGTTTGAAACGTCTTCTACCGCCTAATGTAATATCTCGATATCATCGACGTTATTCGTACGAGGTAACCCTCCTGTTCTTTTCAGCTGTACGAGACGGCTCGAGACGAGTTGTCCGAGTTTGGCACTCGTGTGGCTACGGACATCTACAAACTGGGAAGGGAGTGCGAACTGAATCAACCGTACCTCAGGATCCAAGACGCGTGGGGTAACACCTGGAACGAAGTCGGTTAGTTTTTGGGAATGTCATATAAGTTTCTGATATTAATGGAACTCGGTTTATTTGCAGTAACTTGCGACGCGTGGAAAAAGTTGAAGGACGTTTCAGCGGTGGATGGCCTCATAGCTACTGCTTACGAAAACAAGTATGAGAACTCGAGTCGTCTTGTACAAATGTCGAAACTGTTTCTTTTTGGGGCGTCGTCGGGACTCTACAACTGCCCTTTAGCTATGACAGATGGAGCAGCCAAGACTCTTGTGGTAAAACTATTAGTGTTAACCTCCGATATATTCCTTAAACATATTGTTGTAATAAGAAACTTTGCCGATTTTATAATAGTCTAGATGTGAACAAAATAACTTCACATGTCTATGACTGCTGATGTTGGTTTTTGTAGACTCTCGGATTGAAAGATCACGGTGAATTTTACGGACGATTAACATCGCGCGATCCTCGGAAATTCTGGACTTCAGGCCAGTGGATGACTGAAAAAAGGGGTCAGTTTAAAGTTTTTTTTATTTCGTCTTATAATCTGTCAATTAAAAAAAACACTTTAGTATTTAATAGTTAAAGTAATTGGTTATAAGTAATGTGTATAACCATTACGTGTGTATACATATAATATATCATGTATAATAAGTATACGTGTATAGGTTATATGTTTATCCAGGTGGTTCGGATGTCGCCGGTGGGACGGAAACTATCGCGAAACCGACAGCCGAAGGAGGGAAGAATAAGTATCGCCTGTACGGTTACAAGTTCTTCAGCTCGGCGACAGATGCGGATATCGCGTTGACGCTGGCGAGGATCGCAGATCCGCAAACGGGGAACACCACAGCTGTACGTCCTGTTAAACTTATAACCAGTCGATCCGTCTGTCTGTCCAAGGGTCTATCTATCTAACTATCCATCGATCTATCTATCCGTCTGTCTACTTGTTCATGTATCTATCTACCTATGCATCCGTCCATTCATTTATCTATCAATCTACTTATCTATTCATCCATTTGTCTATCTACCTAACTACCCTTTTTATCTAGCTATGTATCTGACATCCAACTAGTCATCTGTCTATCGATATGTGTTTAGATGTCCCAGCTATCTTCTTTTTTAGTGTCACTTTCTATCGTCCGCCCAACTGTCTGTCTAATTATATAACTTAATTGTCATAACCGTAATTAGAATTGCTGATATTCTGTTACGTGTCGGTCGCACTTATATTTCGATTCGAATTAAAATTTGATTTACCGTTAAAAGAAAATCATTGACGATTCCTATTGTTGGACAGGGCACGTCGGGACTGTCTCTATTTTTGCTGAGAGTCGACCAGCCAGATCACTTGAATGTGATCCGCTTGAAGCAGAAGCTGGGAACTCGTCAGCTACCCACAGGGGAGCTGCTGCTGGACGGTATGGAGGCCGAGCTGCTGAGTGCGCCGGGAAGAGGAGTGGCCACCATCAGTCCCATGCTGAGCATCACGCGAATGCACAATGCTGGAGCATCCCTCTCGTCCATGAGAAGGTCATTTAAAAAAAACTTCGATTTCAGCAGCTGTCATCTTAATTTAGTAACCATCAATCATCTATGTGTATTCGACGGCCAGTTAAGTTAACAAGTGAAATAAGATCAGCAAATTTTCATTGATACAGAATGATAAGCCTGGCCAGGGACTACAGTCAGCGAAGGACAGCCTTTGGACGCCTCTTGAAGGATCACTCGCTCCACGTGAAGACTCTGGCTAACCTTGAACTGGAATACCGGGCCGGTATGACTCTTTTCCTGGAATCCGCGAGGTGATTTACTTCACTGTTGCACCTGCTATTGACATTGTCAAAGAGCCTGAACTTTTTCTGTAAATGATTGATGATTTTAGACTAACCGGTCTGGAGGAAAGAGGTAACGCAACCGAGTCGGAGCGACTCCTGCTGCGCTTGCTGCTCCCTGTGGCTAAACTGTATACTGGGAAACAGTGCATTGCGGTGGTGTCTGAGGGTAAATCTGCTCATCTCGTGAAATAAATTTATTTTATTTTATTTATTTATCTGGAATGTCCGTTGGTCCAATTTTTTGTTTCAATAACTGTTAATTAACCCATGTTTAAATTATTTTTTTTTTAGTCTAGTGCTAGATTCTCTTTTTTATTTATTTCAGACAGCTGTTTTTATTCTACAGGTTTGGAGAGCTTTGGAGGACAAGGCTACATGGAAGACACTGGAATTCCGTCATTGCTTAGGGATGCCCAGGTATGTTTAACAGTGTTTTGTGTCGCAATCAACTAGATTTTCTTAGTAATTTTTGCTTATTTAATTTAACGCGAATTAGCCCTTTTAAGGTAAGAAATAAATTAACAAAGAAATGCCAGTAACAGGTAGAGGCTCCCCTTGACAATGGTTTTGTGTTATCTAACGTCTTTGTCTGAAATTATACTATTTTTGAATTTCGCATTTTTGAATTTGTTAATAATAATTTAAGGTAAATGTTAGCTCTATCGATTTGAATGAAGTGAATTAATTTACTCATTTCACCGATTACTTATTTGTTGCATTCTTTGTTTGAATTTTTAAGGTTTTTTTTATGAATTTCTTTTCGTGGTTTGCAGGTAACGCCCATCTGGGAGGGAACGACCAACATTCTAAGCTTGGACGTACTTCGCTCGTTGGCCAAGTCAGAAGGCCGAGTTCTCGAGTCCTACAAGGAGAGGATCACCCAGGCCATCGATAGCGCTTCCTCGAATCCGCAATTGTCCCGTTCCTGTGAGGAACTGCAGAAATCGCAGCAGCTGCTGCTGAAATTCGCCTTCAAGAACGCCCAGCGTCTGGACTACTTCGCCAGGGATTTCTCCTTTGGTTTGGCACGAACTCTAGCAGGTGAGTAAGAAGCGAGCAGGTATATAAAGAAGCGAAATACATTGGATTAATTGAATTGTACACGTTTAATATTCCAGGAGCGTTTTTGCTGGAACACGCTGCATGGGCTGGTGCTTCCGCTACTGACGTCGTCACAGCCAACCGCTGGATCCTGCAGCTCGATCTTCTTCCGCAGGGCATCCGAGCCGCCGATCCGGGTGAGCGCAGCTCTGAAGAGGATCATGCCTTGGTCTTTGAAGGTTACCATCCGGCCAACTTGTTAACGAAATATTACTAAATGAGAATTATCCTGAAAGAAATCTCCTATTAAGAAACCAGGTTGTCGAACTACCGGTATTAAGAAAACAATGCAATTTTTATATTCAGTGTCAAAGTACCACTCTTAACTCCGTCAGAACCCCCGTGGTTACATTGTATTGGTAAGCGGTATGTGTTAATGCCTACTCAACTAACTTTACGTAAATGTTACACGAATACAAAAAAACGAGATATAGTTTCTAACCCCGCACATGCGACTTTTGAATTGCAAGGTGGAAAACTAGGAAAGTATAGTGATCTATAGGGAAGTTATCGGTAACTTTAATAGGACGCACGGAATGGAGCGGTTCTCATCGCCACTGGTTCTCAAGCTGGAACGGGAATCGCGTGACTTGTAATAATTCATCCAAAGGTCATCCGCTACGGTAAAGAAAAACAAGTTTGGCTTGAAAGAGAGAGAGTAATCAGTAAACTTGTGTTTATTATACATCGCACGGAAACTGTGTAAAGAAAGAAAGAAGTTAGTTAAGGAAACGTGATGCTAAAACTAATACCATTGAAGTTTTATAATAGTAGTTTCACAGGGTTGTCTGATATCGAAATTTCGCCATATTGATTTTTTCTAACCTCGACATAATATGTCGTTATCATATCGATATCATTCTCAATGTTATTAAAATCGATATCAGCACCAAAAATACTTACTAGTAGTACTTATCGATATCAAGCAAGTCGTGATATCGAGCATTCAAAATAATGTGTCTTCATTTCAAGTATGGGTGCTGTTTAGCAGCAACCGTCCCAGCTTAAAAAGTGATGTGACAATTCGTCTGCTATTCCTCCTATCGGTATCGAACCCTTGTTGTGTGCTTGAGAAACACAACCCTGGGACAACAAGATTGCATCCGTAACTTCACTTTTGTCCGCCCTACTAATTCCGACTCAAGCCAATGGAAGTGCTTCTACGTCAGTTTCGCAGTCTGTGCGTCACGTCGCGGTTACCATCCGTTTTAAACAATGCAGCGGTGTTAGCCTGCAATTTGCACACCTCCTCGCCAAGACAAATGCCCTATGAGAAACCCAGAGGACCGAAAAGATGGCCCAAGTACAACGATAAAATTTTCACCCCGCAGCAGCCTCAAGAAGAACGTAGACCCGCGGTGAGTTCGAATCACAATACGCAAAATAGCGTTCAGACTACTAACTTGAATCGTTTTTTTTTCCAGTATGTGTGCCACATGAGAACGAACATCAAGTACAGCCCCTGGAAGCTGTGGTATGTGGCCCGGCTGATTCGCGGAATGAGCGTTGAAGAGGCTCTGAAGCAGCTCAGCTTTATCAACAAGCAAGGGGCCGTCTACGTCAAAGAGGTTCTGGAGGAGGCTCAGAAACTAGCCACCGAGAAGCATAACGTCGAGTATAAAAGCAACTTGTGGGTTGCGGAATCGTTCGTGGGGAAGGGATTTGTCATTAAGGGCGTAAGGAGACATGCCCGAGGCAGAGTGGGCCACGTGCAGTACGTTCACTCTCACTACTTTGTGCGGCTTGAAGAAGGTTCCCCGCCCGAACATTACTACCCGTGGCAAGCTCCCAAGACGGGTTCGGAGATGCTGTCGGAATGGCTGTCGCAGATGCGGCAGAGGAGGATACCCGGAACGATCTAACCCCCTTATCAGTATCCCTAGTTTGTGCACAGTTGAAATACAACAAATAAAAGTCTTTCTCGTGTTTCTTTTATTCAAATTTTCAAGCAATTACCAAGTACACGTAACAGAAAACCTCGTTAATGCAACATGCAGTCAGATTGCCTGATATTAACCTAATGTAGTTGGGAAGGCTTCATAAAGTTTGCTGTTTATCCCACAGTGGCGCTGCTGTCGCATGGCAAGTTCAAATGAGTCGGTCATTTGGACAGTTGCTATGGTAACGCTGGGTTGTTTAAAAGGGTGAGGAGCTCTCCTCTTATAGCAGCATTAGCTTAGACATGGACTTGAAGTCGGGCCATCCAACCACTTCAGGCGATAGCTACGAAACTTCTGCCGGAAAGTGTCAGGTTTCCATCCGCTTCGAAGACATGGAAGCTTGCTTCAAGGCATTTGATAAAAACAGGTTTGAATATTTCTCATCCTTTTTGCCGTAGTAAGTTACATTTCGCAACTGCCATGACCTCCTACCGACAGGCACGTGTTATCCGTTCACTGTGCATTCCTTTCAAAGCATTAATTTCTTAGTCATTAGTCAGTTAAAACAGAAGAATCTATAAGATATCGCCATACCGAGTTTCATACCTGAATTATACGGCCTCGTTCGTATACGATCTTGGTTACAGCGTTGCCAGAACGCATCAATGATTTGAGATCTAACTAATATTATTAGGCTGTGCGGTTTTTGACGTGGTTCAAGTGACGGTATTTGTCATATAATGTTAACATAAAACTCTGGTATTTTGTTACGAGTCTATGTTGTTATCCCGTAGATTGCATAAGCGCCAATTCCTAATAGCGATAAAACGAGTGCGCGATAAAATATTTCATACGTTTTCGGTGCACCAAATTGCCGTTTTTAAATTAAATTAAATAGCATAAAACAAACGATGTCATAATTCTATACTTTCTTATTATAATCATTGGAACATAACGTACGAGAGGCTCGGTATCTTCATATTAATCAAAGGGTCAAAAACAGAATGAAATATCCGTATCTCATAAGTTATTGTAATTTTTTTTAATGTTCAATTTGGGTTAATTACAGAAACTTAAAATTTATATATCATGCTGGGATGGTAGGTGTATTCGAGAATATAGAAACAAGGCCATGGTTATATTGATTTTTAGCGTGCTGGAACGCGGAGGTTAGCCGTACCTGGCTTTGGTAGGTGTTTCACCTTTGGCCTATCATGCGCCGGTCGTAAAAGTGTGTGTGACGTGTCATAGTTGGTGGTATTTCGTGACATTCCTAATTACATATAACCCATAACCATTCCCTCCATACTTTTACAGAGCCAAGAAAAGTATACTTAAGAACCCTCTTTTCTTCAGTGAACGACGTTTAAGCATTACTATTGTGACTCGCGTAATGGATAGACAGTTTATATTATTATATCTATTGTATCATTAAGATTATTGCATATTAGTTATGTCGATTATGTGTATGAATTAAAGTAGAATTTGACAGAATTGATGACCGGGGAACTCTAATGACCTTGAAATGCATTTAGCGATGGCTTCCTCACGTTGGCAGATTTCGGATCGCTGTGCCGGGCTCTGTTCCGCAATGACCAGGGCAAGGCTTACCCTATCGACGAGAAAGAGCTCAACGATATGTTCAATGTCTTCGACATCAATCAGGATGGACTCATAGGCTTTGAAGAGTTCCAGTTCTGCTGGAGACACTGGATTAAACCGGTAACAAAGTCTCGGTGGTTCTTATATTCCCATGTCTGCAACTGTCTATCTATTATCTATCTAGCTGTGTTTTTTTTCGCTATCTATCTACCTATCTGTTCGTCCGTCTGACTATCCGTCCATCCGTTTATCTATCTGTCTATCTGAATTTATAGCCTAACTAATCGTACACGTATAAATGTCTATCTATCTATCTGCCTACCTGGCTATCTAATTTTCTAAACAGATTTGTGTTTATCCATCCATCCATCCATACGCCCATTCATCCAGCTACCTATCAACTGTATACTCTTCCTACCTACTGCCTATCTACTTCTAAGAGATGCGGATCTACCCAACCCTCCTCTACTATATATCTATTTATCTAACTATCTTTATCTATCTGTCCGTCTATCCATCTATCGATCTATCTATATATCGATCCATCCAACCACCTATGTATCCATCTAATCATCCATCTAGCTATCTTTATGTTCATCTATCGTCCGTCCATCCATCCGTCCATCTGTCTATCCAACTATCCGTCCATCCGTCTATCTATCCATCTATCTATCCGTCTATCCACACCTGCTCATTTCGTTCATCTATCTATCTATCTACCTATCCATCAGTAATCTACCTAGCCATCGATCTATCATCGATCCGTCCGTCCAGCTGTCTGTCCATTCTAACTATCCATCTATCTGTCCATCTTGTCCATCTTTCATACGTCCACCCATCCTTCCTTTTATCTATCCATCTATCCATCTATCCATGCATCCACCCGTCCATCCATCCGTACGTCCATCTGTCTATCCACCTATCCATCCATCTATACATCTACTCATTCGTTCATCTATCTATATATCTATTTATTTATCTTCTATCTATCTGTTTTATCTATCTATCTATTCATCTATCCATCATCCATCCATCCATCTATCTCTCTATCTGCTCCTAACAGTCTATCCACTATACATCTACTCGTTCGTTCATCTATCTATATATCTATTTATTTATCTTGCATCTATCTGTTTTATCTATCTATCTATTCATCTACCCATCCGTCTGTCCATATATCTATCTATCTAAGTATCGATCTATCTATATATCGATCCATCCGACCACCTATCTTTCCATCTAACTATCCAACTAGCTTCAAATCTGTCCATCTTTCATCCGTCCATCCGTCTATCTTTCTATCTGCTCCTAACAGTCTGTCCACTATACATCTACGAGTGTAAACATTCTAAGCTTAAAACGCTGCGTTGTTTCTTTCAAACTCGGCTTCTTAGTCCAGCGAAATGCTTTGCTCTATAGCCACGTTGTAAATGTCGCAAAATGAAAGCCAGTCATGCGATGTTGTTATTTCTATAACTTTCCCTCCTGGCATGCTATCCGCTTTTAGATCGTTGTTCATCCTTCTTTCCCGCTTCCCCTATAGTCAGCTATATATCGTTCTTTGTAAATAAAACAGAAACAAAGCAACAACAAAAAAGGAAGAAACGAGAAGAAAGGAAAGAATGGACAATGGCTACAGGAGAGACCTTGAGACTTGGCAATTTTCAGTTTTTCTTCCCTGTTTTCTATTGTTCTGCACAACGTAGCGACCATGAACGTCTTGCGTCGTTTTCATTGAACCTTAAATTATAGGCCTGAATACGAATATAATCATAGAATCAATCTATATATCATATAATATATTATCACTAGAATCAATAATCTACTTCACAAATTTATAGTTAAATCGCTATGTTATTCCATTGAATGGAAGTCTTTCTATATTTCGATCGGCATCTGTTGTACAGGTTGGAAAAGAAGGGTGGCTAGCTACTTGTTGTCGCATGCTACCTATCGAACAGCCACAAAAACCGTTAGCATGATAAGCAGCCATACATTCGAACAAAGGGGACAACTCAAACAGCTGTTCCAAAACAAGGAGCAGCCCAGTTTACACCAAAAAGAAAAGGAGCGTGGCTACAGAACAAGCAAATAGCGATCAAACAAACAACAAGCGCTTATTAACTGTTTTTCAGTGACGTTATTGCGCAATCCTGATTTAAACTTATAAATTCAACTTTAATTTCACGTGCAGATTTTACTGTATTATAATTTCGTTGATATTTTGTTTTTCCCTGGAAAGATTGTAAGGCCAGTCAGCGCGCTACTAGTGGTCGACGTGCAGAACGATTTCATCAGCGGAACCCTGGCCATATCGAACTGTCCGGCCGGACATGCTGGAGAAGATGTCCTGGAACCCATCAACAAGCTCCTGGAACACGTTCCGTTTGACTCTGTCTTCTATTCTCTCGATTGGCATCCCAAGAACCACGTGTCTTTCTACGAGAATGTCTCCATGAGAAAGTTACATTCTTCCAGCAAGGTTAATTTATCGTTACAGATGATAACATTTTAAATGACAAATTTAAAGTTAATTTTTATTGATATTTTCAACCGGTTGTAGAAAAGTGCTCGCGACGCAGCTCCGTATGACGTAGTCGTCTTTGAAGGACCGCCTGTTAACGAACAAATGCTGTGGCCCACACACTGTGTCCAGAACACGTGGGGAGCTGAATTGCATCCAGATCTTAAAGTAAAGCAAACATTGCAAGTATTATAAAGAGAAGGAAACATACAAGTTATATTCCTTTTGAATTAAACAAAATCTAGCGGGAGGATCCGTGGAAGTGCAGGGACATATAGTAGCGAGTATCCAGTATACACTATCCGGTAGCAAATGGACGGATATATAGATAGAGTGATAGATAGATAGGTAGATGTGTAAACCGACCGACCTGTAGATAGAATACATACAGTAGTCTATTAGTTGGATAGGCGGCGGGTAAATAGACTGATATACAGAAGATAGATAGACAGATAGATAGACAAATGATCCAAAAGATAGAGACAGACAGATACGCACGTTAGGATGAATGACTAGATGGATGAATAGCTTGATAGTTCAATAGATAACAGGGATATTGATCGATCAATAGGTAGATAGACCAACAGGATGATGAGATAGATAGTTATTCAGATAGGTAGGTAGGTAGATTGATAGGTGAATAGACAAATAGTGATGGTTGAGCAGATATAGATAGAGAACAGACAAGTTAAGGGGTAGATAGATAGACAAATGATAGAAAAGATAGAAATAAGGATAGATGACTAGATAGTTAAATAGATAACAGAGAAATTGATCGATCAGTAGGTAAATAGACCAACAAGATGATGAGATAGAAAGTTAGACAGACAGGTAGGTAGGTAGATTGATAGGTGAATAGACAATTTGTGTTGGTTGAACAGATATAGGCAGATAAGAGGGGAAATAGATAGAGGTAGACAGATAGACAGATAGATAGACCAATGATACGTATGTGCTAAAAAGATAGACGGACAGACGATAGAGAAATAGATATCTAGGTTTCAAATGGATGGATAAAGGTACACAAGGGTGGGTGAGTAGACAGACGAATAGCTCGGTAGTTAAATAGATAACAGGGAAACTGGAACCATAGATAGATAGACCAACAGGATAAACGGGTAGACAGATAGGTAGGTAGGTAGATTGATAGGTGAATAGACAAATAGTAAGGGATGAAGAGATATAGATAGATAAGAGATAAACTGATAGATAGATAGATAGATAGATAGATAGATAGAGAAGTATGTACAAAGTGAATACAGCTTCATAAGGATGATAGAAAATACGGTGATACATAGATAGACAAGCTTTGTGCAAAATAGCTAATGATATCTTGTCATAAGTAACTCAGTTACAAATACTGGTTATCATGTGATCATTTGCTATATTTTTGCTACTTAATTTGCATGGACGCTGTGTTCCTCGACATGATATTATACTGTCATAAGTTCGCTTTTTCCTTATTTCATTTCAGTGCTTATATTGAAGCGTAAGATAAAACCATTAAGGTAGAACCATAAGATAAAGTAAGGACCGCATAGAAAGGCAGCGATATATAAAACATGATTTGAATGTGATTATTACAGGTTGTCGACGGAAGCCTGTTTGTTTACAAGGGAGTGCATCCGGACATTGATTCGTACTCGGCCTTCTGGGACAACAACAAAATCTCTCAAACTTCGCTGGCTAAGCAACTGCAAGAGAAGAAAATCACCGATGTCTACGTGTGCGGCATCGCCTACGACGTCTGCGTTGGTATATACACACAACAACTTCACTAGATCACAACTCCAATTCCACGCGCTACACAAAAGCAATTATAACTTGACTTTGAAGCATTTCTTTTCTTAAGAGAGTACTTAACAGGCCCAATCTTTAATTTTAAATCAGTAATTAACAGTTACTAGTTACAATGGCATTATATAGTAGCTTTAATTACTAATATACGACTAAGTCCTTTATACTACTACTACTACTACTACTACTACTACTACTACTACTACTACTACTACTACTACTACTGCTACTGCTGCTACTACTACTACTACTACTGCTACTAATATAGCAACAACAACTATTATTAGACTGGTACCAATATATCATTGTGTTCTTTATACTACTAATATCTCATGACTACAAGTACTACTATCACTAATATATAACTACCTACTACTACTATTCTAGTAACTATTATTACTACTAAAAGTACTAGTATATAATTACGTACTACATCTCATAAGAAAATATGTAACGCTGCTACTAGTACTACTAGCAGTGCTAATATACATATTACTACCACTATCAAATAACTACCACTACTACTGAGTATTAATCTATAACTATAACTACTTTGTATATAAATAATATAGTCATACTAAAAATAAGGTGAGATACACAGGTGACATTTTTGTAAAATATCAGATTGAAAAGTGAATATTTTGTATTACCGTAACAGGTGCCACTGCGAAACACGCCCTGGAACACGGCTACCGCACCGTTCTCGTCGACGACGCGTGCAGGGGAATCGCGCTGGATCGCATCGAGTCGACCAAGAAGAACCTGACCGAAGGACACGGCCTGGTGATGCACTCGTCGCAGGTCAAAGCCATGGTGGAAGGTCGCGATCGCCGTCCGGAACTGGGTTACTTCAGCGCCATGCAGCTCCGCGAGCTGCTCAAAACCAAAGGAGCCAGTATTCTCGAACCGCTGAGTCCTGTTTCACCCCGCGAGGAAATGATTTTCGTCTCTTAAACGAAACACTACACAGTCTATTCACCTCGTATGGCTGCTGGCTACCCATGCCGTATATTTGCTTCAACTCTGTTTGACCTTTTCCCGTTTCTCCTCTGATCGAAGTATTTTAGCGTCTTGGTTTAAGTTAATCGTCCAGGAAGAGAGTCAATAGTAGAAGAAAGTTAAAGGTTTTCGTATTTGTGTTATAGAAGGAAGAATTTGGGTGAAGAGGATGTTGACTGCAGGAGCACTCCATACATTTGTAGGCCCACGATGAAATAGACATTAGCTGTTGCCGGTGACTACTTTCATATCGTAAACTTGCCTTGCTTATACTGTAAAGCACAAACTGGACTTTGGGTAACGATGTACTGCATTACTTATGTATCAGTCTTCGTAAATTACTGCATTCATATGTTAATACGGTAAGTTATAACACTGTAATAATATATTCATTCGCATATTAGCATGGTGTATACATGTACTGCTGGGAACTGCTGATATTCGCCCAAATCCAGCAGGTAGACGGTTAGCAGTATAGGTCGTTCAGCAGGTCCTCGATCTGCTCGTTAACTAACGGCTAAGTATTTCCTGTGTGCTAAGTCAGTTGTAATATTTATTTCTTGATCTATTTATTTTAAAGTTGCCATCTTCTGCATACAATCACTTAAAGAAGTGTGTCCAGTGCAGCTGTTTACTCGACACTGGTTCCCGGCCGATAAATGAGACTTTTATGTGGACAGTAGTAGAAACTCATTCTGCTGGGATTGGTCGCTAGCTTAAAAGTAGGTAACAGTAGTAAGTAGTGCAGTTAAGTAGTAAAGATGATTAGTCTAACTAATTAGTTAACTAGGATTATATTAGATTCAAATTGTCTAGTTAATGTAATATATTACGTATTGGTATAGTAAATTACTTTTAAGTAAGTTGGTTGCCTTTTAGTTATATTGGTCCGTTAGTTGTAATTTATAGCTACCTACTCCGCTATTCGGTTAGTTAGTTAGCTGATGACATGTTTGTCAGATAGCTAGCTGCTTAGTCGAGTTAGTTGCTTGCCTCCTTGTTGCTAACACGGCCATCGTAGTATTCAGTGGCAGTTAGTAAGTGTTGACTACCAATCTAGTAAGATGCTCTAGTGAAATAGTTGATCAGCAAGTAGTCGACTCTTCTGCCGAATATCGACTGATTTCGTTAGTTAGCTAATGTCCATAAGTTAACTAATTATAGTCATTGAAGTAGTTAATTAGTAGGTAAGCTTGTTAATACTAGCTCTGCTTAGTAAAATCTAGTAGTCACAAGTTGAAGGTATCCCAGTGCAAAAAACCAGCCTCAACCAGCTCTGGTTCCTATAGCTTATAAGCTGCTGATGGAAGCAGGAACTACTGAAACTGCTGATATTCGCCCAAATCCAGCAGGCAGACGCTTAGCAGTAGGTCGTTCAGCAGCTGGTCTTCGATCTGCTGTTTTTGTTTGTTTGTTGAAAGCATCGGGTATTCGTGAATAATTCAGTCGTTAAAGACAAGTGTAAGGCCATCATCGCCTCGGTGGACTGGGGCCACGCCATGAGGACAGATGTTAATGAGACCATCAACTTTGCGGTGGGCAGTTTTAATCAAGAAAGTCCCAAACTTTGAGCCGTAAGTACACAGAGGCAAATTAAACGGTTCGTCGTGTCTCTTCCCTAGTGAAACATGTGCTGCATAATTCACCAGCTTGGCTCGCCACCACACCGCGAACCCTTCAGCTTAAACTTAATTGATCCAATGACGCAACTTGCCTCTCCGTCTAATAGCATCTCTAATAGCCTTTAGCCCTGACAACCAACTAACTTTATTCAGATCACAACTATAGAATCCGATACGTCATTGACTTGTCGACAACCTTGTAATAACTACCGGATTGTTACCAGCCGACTAGTTAAAGTAAACCTTGTTTAGTTAGTTACCTCGTTACTTACTTGCTTGGGTTAGTTGGTCACTCAGTTAGTTGGTAGTTACTTAGTTAGCTGGCAAGTGCGTTAGTTAGTTACTAATTTGACTAACTGCTTACCTAGTTGGTTGTGTAGTTGATTTGTAACTTGAGTCACCTTCACTAGTTTGTTAGTTGGCTATTAAGTTAGCTGCTTAGTTAGTTAAGCTAGTTGGTCATTTAGTTACTCAGTTAGTTGCTTAGTTAGTTGGGTAGTTTAGTTGCTTAATTAGAAGCAAGTTGCTTTGATTGGACTGGTACATTCTTTGACTATCAAGTTAGCTACTTAGTAAATCTAGTTATTTAGCTATTTCGTTACTTAAAGCTGCTTAACTAGAAGCAAGTTGGTTGATTTGGACTGGTTCATTCTTTGGCTATCAAGTTAGCTACTTGGCTAGTAACGTTAGTTATGTAGTTAATTAGATACGTAGTAAGCTGGTTAGTGGATTAGTTAGCAACTAGTTAGCTACATGCTTATTAGTTTGTATCTTAGTCACCTTTACTGGTTCGTTAGTCGGCTATTAAGTTAGTTGCTAGTTAGGAAAACTAGGTAGTTAGCTACTCAGACAGTTGGCTAGTGAATTAGTTAGCAATTGGTTGCCCTAGGTATTTGTTTAGCGAGTCGATTAGTTGCTTAGTTAGTTGATTAGTTAGTTGCTTAACTAGAAGCAAGTTGGTTGATTTGTTATTTAACCAACTTCATTGATTCTTTGGTTGGCTGTTAAGTTAGCTGCTAGTTAGTAAAACTAGTTAGATAGTTATTTACTGAGTTACTTGATTAGCTGGTTATCGAGTTATTTGTATAGCGAGTCAGTTGGTTGCTTAGTAAGTTGCTGAGTTAGTTGGGTAGTCAGTTGCTTAAGTAGAAGTAAGTTAATTGGTTGAATTTGTTACTTAGTCACCTTCACTGGTTCGTTAGTTGGCTATTACGTGTCAGCTGCTTAATCTAGCTAGTTAGCTATGTAGTCAGCTGGTTAGTAAGTTAGTTATCAGCTTGATTAGGTACCTTATATATTTGCTTAGCCAGTTGGGTTAGTTGCTAAGTAAGTTGGTTACTTAGTTGTTTAAGTAGAAGTAAATTGGCTGGTTCGTTACTTAGTCTAGTTACATGATTGTTCTTTAGTCATTTAGCTAAGTTATGAACTTTATTAGTTAGCTAGTCATTTAGCTGGTTAGTTAACTACTTACTTGACTGTTAAATAGGTTATTTAGTAATTTGTTTAGGGAGTCGGTCAAATATTTCGTTAATTGCTTAGTTAGTAAGTCTACTAGTTAGTTAGCTAATAGCTCGAGTAATCAGTTAGTTAGCTGGCTAACTAGTAAGGTCCTTAATTTACTTAGGACTTGGATAGTTCGTTAGTTGGAATAATGAACTGGTTAATGAGTTAGTTAATTTATTAGTTAGCGGGGTCACTAGTTAATTACTTAGATACTGAGTAAGTTAGTTAGTCTAAGTACCTATAGTTAAGTACTTAGTCATGTTGCTGCACTAGTTGTCTACTCGGTCAACTAATCGGCCGATTAGTTATCTGTCTTATTCAAATAGTTAATTAGTTAGCTCAAAACCATATACTATTTTATAACAATTAAACTTAACTAACATTGATCTGATTAAATATATATATGTATATATATATACAACCCATGCTAATATCATTAATAAATATCTCTTAATATAATTAACTATTCTGCGCTAATTAACGTTTGTAGAAGACCTTAAATTTAACTTTAATTTAAACTTAATAAACCAACGGATAACGAACTGTTGAAGCTGAGAAGCTTCTCTTCCGGCCCGCTGCTTTCTCGCCTCGTCTGCGTTCGTGGAAGAATCCCTAAGTTAAGGACGTCAGCGATTGATCAAGGGCCCAAGAGTTATTGAGATTCACGCTTTTCACAGGAATCTCGCGCGCTTCCGGTTTATCTTCGGTTCAGTTATTATGAAGATTCCGGAAGCAGGGGGAGGGGGGGGCGGGGGCGGAGGAAGGAGAGAGATAGCCAATCCGGTCTGCAAGTTTAACTGACATCATTTTTTGGTTAAATTCATATACTCGCAGGTTATTAAAGATTATTGTGTTTAAGTATCGAATTACTCAAATCAAAAAAGACTAGATCACGTGACCAATAAACTGCGTTAATACGCATTAAGTAATAAACGCAATCTATACAATTAACGCACACAGCGCACGACTAATAGCTTGTCATTCAAACGACGCAAACTCACGCAACAGAGATGAACGATATCACGCTATATTGACACTATATACTTGTACATAATACATTTAATCTACAGTACAGTTACTTGCCTATAACTCCCAAAGTTAAAAAGTTAGAGCAGCCCAAAAAATACCACAAATAGATTCAGTAGTACTCAACACACAAGTCAAGTTTCGTCGTTTTCGGTCCATTAGTTTTGCTGAAATAAAATGCTAAAGATGAAAGATTCTACCGTGTATTGTCCGCATTGAAAACCCCTTTTTGCCGGGTGGGGATCTAGTACTGCAACAACAATAGGATTTTGTTGGCGAATCTTGGGAAGGGGACAGCAAATCTCCAAGGATTGCCCGCGTGCAAGAAATCTGCATTTAGGCTGGTCGACGACGCAACAAAGGACTTGGGCTGTTCTCCAGAGAGAAACCCCAGGATACATTAACAATACAAGTCGAAGGGAAAAGCCGTGTCGACCAGCGCGTGTCCTCCTCCCTTTAATACGGTGTAGCCTCGCTTTTTCCCCCCTTGTATCAAGTCTTATCCTAGTATATTTCTATATGTAACTCCTTACTCGGAATCCGCATCTACGGATACGAGAACATCTGAAAGTACATCTGAGTGCATATCTGTAGACGCGGCAAATCAACCAAGTTTTGATTACTGTGCGAACGTTTGCTGCTTGATGAGATTTCATTGTTTCGAAAAAGCGGTGGTTCCTGTGTACAAGTTTGGTGCCAAAGCAGTAAATAACGTTGACAACTTGACTTTGCAACAAGTGAGGAGCAGGGGAGTTTTCATGTTTGCTGGGGCGGTTGTATGCACACCGACCTGCGCCCAGTTATGCAAAAACGGGCTAATTATAGACAGATGGTAATTAATGAGATTGATTGAGGAACTTTGACTGATGTAGAGGAAACTTGTAGCTTTGGCTTTTTGAAATTTATTGGGGAGTTTTCGTTAGTTTTATGGAATCTTTTGAGAGTCAAATTATGAGGGGTTTTTAAAACAAATTGAATCTATCTTTCTGTCTGTCTGTCTATCTATCAATCGATATATCGACTTATCTATCTACCTGCCTGTTTATCTATCTGTCTGTCCACCTGTGTATCTAATCTACCTATCTGTCTATCTGTCTATTTATCTATTTATCTATCTATCTGTCCACCTGTGTATCTGTTACCTTTCTACCTATCTACTATCTAGTTTCATCTGTCTATCTATCTACCTGCCTGTTTATCTGTCTGTCTGTCCATCTGTGTATCTAATCTACCTATCTGTCTATTTATCTATTTATCTATTTATCTATCTATCTGTCCACCTGTGTATCTGTTACCTTTCTACCTATCTACTATCTAGTTTCATCTGTCTATCTATCTGTCTATATATATATGTCTGTCTGTCTGTCTATCTAACTATTTATCTAGCTGTCTATTTATTTATCTACTTATCTATCTATATCTTTCTGTCTGTCTACTTATCTGTATATCTATCTATTTATGCTAGCTGTCTAGCTGTCTATCTATCTATATATCTGCCTGTCTGTCAGTCTGTCTGTCCATCTGTCTAATTACCTATCTATCGATTATCTATCTGTCTGTCTGTCTATCTACCTATCTTACTTCCTTTCTATCTGTCTATCTATCCATTCATCCATCCATCCATCCATCTATCCATCTTTCCATCTTTTTACTTCGAATATACTTATAGTTCACATTATCTGTATATTTATCTACCTATCGATTTATAAACCTATATCTAACTACGTGTCTACCTCTGTATCACTTCAACTATTTAACGAGAAAGCTATTCAATGAATTTTCTCAATGATATCCAATAAAATAGTTGAATAAAATCTGTAAATTAATTGATATTTACACGTCGTCACAAACGGCATGATAATGACATGCAGGTATTCTGAAACAGTTACATCGAACCTTGCCGTTTAAATCGTCGTAACGATTACGCAACATAGCATTACGTTATCCGTAGAGTAGAGTAGATTCCCAATACTACAAGGTCGTATTAATTATCTTTAATTTAAGAAAACCCATTTACAATAGGAAAGAATAACATTTAATTAGTTAGGTTAATATTCAATTAGAAAGATAGAATGGCAAACAATTCAATATACATCATACTATTTCTATGGATAATAATACTAATTGAAATTGTAATGAATTCCAGAGAGTATGATCATAGTTTAGGTAAACTACCATGTCGCATTACCCACGTAACAGATCCTGGAGTTAAGCAATCAGGCAAGGAAGAACACCGCAATCAAAAGGGGCGAATAAAGGGAATTTCAGATCAATCTGTGCAAGTTACGTGCAGGGGGAACCAGGTGCATCGGATGGGTGTCATCGGGCCCGAAAAGGCTAAGAATATATGAGACAATCTGCATACACCAATTCCTTCTATTGGTCACGAACGGTCCGTTAAGGTTACAAGGGCCGACTGTCGACGTTTGACTACAAATCTTTCAATTAACCGTTGATATGCGACAATTGTCCAAAGTGCAGTCTGCAGCGTAAATGTTTGTAACATTTCCCAACTTTTAGGATTTTATTGTGGCTAAACTTACAAGCCGATTTAAACCAAACTTTAACCACACATTAAGCATAACTAGGTATACACTTGGTATTTTTTGGGTTGCTATAACTTTAAAAGTGTGGGAGCAATAAGCAATCAACTTGTCTCCAGCAAGAACTTTTTTTTTCAAACTGTGGCATTGAATATCAGCTATCCTATTTGTCTGAATTTGTTGAAAATTTACACATGGATTCTGGTACATAAGGTGCCGTTTCAGGTAAATTTTCATCGTTATATGAGTATAAGTTTAAAAGATACAAGCGAAAAACCTTGAAGCCCTAATCTTATGCAGTGTGCCCGTTTTCATGTGGAGGTCGGTGCTTTTCGACGGTTTTAAAAAAATTGACGAGAAAAACGTTGTTTTTTTAACCGATGTGCAAAACGAATGGCTGGTCTATCCCCAGCTTGCACTGATTGACGTCTCGGCCGGGCTATAAAGAGGGCCCCGGGCCCTCCGGAGCTGTAGATTCAGTCTGGAACCGGACGAACGAACACCTAAGTCGAGCCATTCCAGTACACTACAGGGCAACGAGGGATCTCACCATGGAACGCTGCGTCTTTAGAGCTGTTGTCATTGCCACCTGTCTGGCCTGTCTTGTTCACTCGTCTTCAGCTGCATCGAGGTATTCATTCCCAATCTATTCGTCTATTCGTCTTTTAATAAAAGATTCTAATTCAATTATAACGTGTATGTACGTAATACATAGATGAAAGATTTGAAGGTTAGTTAACGTTAAGTGAAATTAAATGCAGTTAAACACTAATAACACGTAATAGTCTACTTAAATATGAGATTTCTAAACGGTAAATGGCGATTCTAATGTTATGTAATTACGAAGCTATTATATAATATAACTGTACATATTTAAGTGTGTTCAAACTAGAGTTAATGGAAATTATATTCTGGGGTGGAAAAAGCTATAGGCGACCTTTCCTCATCGAAATCGACGACCCAGAGAACTTCCTCGACATGATTTCTCGACTCGGCAGAAGCGTCGCGCGCAACAACGACTTCGAGTAGTAAGTTTCCTCTCCAACGTTGATTACGCACGCCTAATCTGTTTTCCTGATGAATTTCTCTCTGAAATTAAAAATCTGTGCAGCGCTAAAAGGGGCGTGGATTTCGGCATGGGGCGTGGCTTCTCGGGAACTCAGGCCGCCAAACACCTGATGGGATTGGCCGCTGCCAACTACGCCGTGGGACCCGGTCGCAAGCGACGTGACATCAGCGATGAAAGCGTCGAAGTTGATTTCGTTCATCAGAATTAGGTTCATTTCCCTCATTGCTGATCGACATGTACTCTCTCTATCTCGCCACTTATCCACTTGTATTTCACTGTCAAATCATCATATACGTAAGGTTAATATGACATTCAAATTTTAAAATTAAAATTTAAAGTTTATAAGTTGTCTCAGTCATTCCCTTTGAATTGGTACTTCGTTGGCGATTGTTCAATTCTTTTACTATCTGTTGCAGTTTGGGTTTAATCTATGGCTTAATTTTATTAATTTCTTAAATTGATAAGTATTAAATTTGCCACTGGTGAATTGATGAGACGGTTGTCTTCTATAAATGCCGATTGTGAAGAGAAATATACAGAATTGCTTAATGCATCCATCAAAGTTTGACTTTAGTTAAATAAATTATCTAATTATGAATGAGATGATGTATTTGGTTTTCTTATTTTATTATATTAACTTATCGTTGTCTTTTGATTGGACGCGTGTGTACGGAGTCTAAATATGGATCGGATTTAATTCAACCTAAATTTAAACCGCAGTCTGAAATAGTGACCTTGCTTGGTATGGTGGAAGGGATTTACGACCGTTCTATTTATAGCTTTACTTGGTTGCAGTAACGATAAATAACCTGCAGCATACTTCCCATTGTATTTAACTGGGAATACGGTATAGCATTATAATATCTTACTGTATACGCTAGACTGAAACATTAGATTCTGAAATGAATCAAAATATATTTATAGGAAGGACAATTACCACTGACTGGGAAAATCGAAACAGAACATAGTTATTATACTTCTGGTCATCTGATTAACAACAAAAGAAGCGGGAAAACTTGATTTTGACCCAACTTGTTGAATCGATATCTAAGCGTGTGTGTGTGTGTGTGTATTTAGCAGACGACGCGTCGAAGTGTGTCATCCCGTTGACGTCAGTTATATTCCTTTCGTCAAGCGACACCCTGGCCAAGTTCGAGGCCAAACGTTCAGAGTAGTCAAACGGTACCTTGCAGTGTATCCTGAAGCCAGCCCCCACCTGGTAGTTAACGTAAAGAGTAGGAAGTGCCTTGTTTCCTTGGTTGTTAAATCATATTGGCTTTTCCTCTTGGTACGGTACAATCATATCCACGTGATGTTTACATCGTTTCCTCCCCCCCCCTCAAATATCAATAATGCTTGCCGTGGCATCGTAGTTATCAACCACAACCTTAATTATTTTATCAACTTTTCAATCTAAATAGGTACTGAAGTTTCCAAAATCCAGAAAAAATGGCGACCCCCGAATTCCCGTAAGTATTTGTCCGTGCTTTCGGTTTACGGTTTACAGTTTAGATATCTAAACTGTAAAGGTTTCGTACAGGTTAGTCAGCAAGATCCTCAACGGTGGCATCGCTGGGATAGTTGGCGTTTCCATCGTGTACCCCATTGATCTGGTGAAAACGCGGCTTCAGAATCAGAATACGACCAGCGGGCAGAAGATGTATTCGAGCATGTAAATTGACTTGTATTTGTCTTGTATTATTCGATTCTTGTTTTATAAGAGGTTAATTGCTGTTTGACAGGTTTGACTGCTTTGTGAAGACGTATCGCAACGAGGGCTATTTCGGGATGTATCGAGGTAGGTATCGTGCGAATTGTGCGGGGAATTGTGGTCGGCATATAGCTTCATTTTGTGTGAGCAGGGTCAGCTGTGAACATTCTGCTGGTGACTCCTGAAAAGGCGATTAAACTGACAGCGAACGACATCTTCCGATTCCTCTTCCTTGATAAGCAAGGGTAAATGCATTCGATGGTAGAATTTACGAGAAGTATTACGTAATGCGACTGCATCGCCATCTTGTGTCAACACACGTACTTAAGTTTTTTAAAACAGGAAATTGACGGTGACCAAGGAGATGGCCGCAGGCGGATTGGCCGGCCTGTGTCAGACGGTCGTGACAACTCCAATGGAGCTTCTCAAGATTCAAATGCAACTGGACGCACAACGTAACTCGGGAGTTAAAACTTCAGCGTGGAAACTGGCAATGGGACTTGTTTCCTCGCAGGGTATTCGGGGTCTGTACCGGGGCTGCCTGTCGACGGTCCTGCGGGATGTCAACTTCTCCATCATCTACTTCCCTCTGTTTGCTCATCTCAAATCTCTGGGAAAGAGTGCTTCCCTAACTGACGAGGTTACGTGCCAAGCCCCGTTCTACTGGTCGTTCGTGTCGGGCTGCGGGGCCGGCGGGTTCGCCGCCGTCGCCGTCAACCCTATCGATGTCGTCAAGACGAGACTTCAGGTAAGTTAAGTAACCTTCGCGTGTCACAGTCGCCGTTAAACTTTATCTTGGTCTGACAGGCCCAGGGTCAACTGGAAAAAGGTGCTACCGCGACCAAGCCGATATCTGGTGCTACCAACGTCATCTCGCCGACCGCTCCCGAATCTCGCGACGTGCTGCTGCGTTCGCAGAGTAGCTACAACGGCGTCACTGATGCTTTTATACGAGTGTACAAGGAGGAAGGTTGGAGGGCCTTCTTCAAAGGGGCCGCGTGCAGAGTCCTGGTTATCGCACCGCTCTTTGGCATCGCACAAACTGTCTATTATCTCGGCGTAGGGGAGTATATCCTCAACAGTCTGTGAATTTTTCATGAAACAATCAAAATCTCAGTTGGAAAGGGGGAGAAACAGATCTTTTCTTTTAGCCAAGAAGTTCAGAACAAAAATTGGTTTTATCTTTTCAATTGTTGATAGTTGCTAGTCAAGATAAACGGAGAAATGGAACCGTACAGGGGATTCTGGGTTTTAGCTGAAACTGATAGTCGTTTTCCCGGCTTTTTTTAATTCACAAATTCGAGCAGCAGTCGACAATTCTTTCGCCCTCCCTTCAATTAATGAATTAAGTTGCAATTAATTTCCCGATTCGAATTTATTTCCCTGAAGGTTGACAGTAAAAGGGTCCCGGGGTGCGGTGTCAAGTCTTGCAATGCAGCTGGAGGGAACAAATGTGTTTTCCGCAAGTTTTGATGGGGGGCGAAATTTGATGAAAACTTCGCTTTAAAAAAAAAAAAAAAACTTCCCATTTAGACACTTCCAGTAGTGTAGCTTCTTCCGCGCTAGGGTTTTAGATGGCCGGAAGGTTGGTGAATTGTTAGTTATAATGAAGCATTTCATCGCGAATTTCGCGAGTTTATATCATTTTCTTTCGTGGGGACGCTTAAGACCATATTGGTGAAAGTTTATACTTAAAATTCTTCTCTGTCGACGTCTTTATAACCTCAAACATTTTGTTGACTATTCCTCTGTTGACTAGGAAGCATGTCTCGTATATAGTGGCTGTTATACAGACCCATTAACCTGATGAAAAACTTAAAATAAACGATATGGAACAAAAACTAAAGATTAGCGCAGTCCGCCGTGCTGTTGTCAGTGTTGTTTTGGCTATTAGATTTAAGGTTCGCGTGTGTGGTCAGTTTGTTAATTGGCGTGCAATTAGAGGATCCTATAGGGCGGGCAGGACAGAATGAAATTCAATTGCTAAAGACGAGACCTGCAAACTTTGGCGTGTCTTGGACACACGCAAAGCTCACTCGTTAGCTCTAATTGAACTGGCGTTTATTTACTGTACACTCGATTCGACGTCAAACTGCCACGACATACAACTTGGCGACTTTTCCTTGCATACGAATTGCTATACAGTTCTTATGGCCTTCACGGATAATTGACACACCACTGGAAACTGTCGCCGTCATTCTGATGTCATTCTTTCCTACTGTAGAATTCAGGTCAACATTGTTTCTGGAATGTCTTAAAGCTTGTTGTGTTTCGATGATTTCTAAACGCGTTTTTACAACTTGGTTAGAAGCTGCCGCAAAGCCACGTGAAAAGTTGGTAAACGCGTTGTTTGCCCGGTGGAATCCGCACCGGATGCCTCCGCCGGATACCGGGAATCCCGCCCAGACTCATTTGAAGAATGCAGTGCGCAGGGCTGGTGTAGGACACTCCCCCTTCCCTTCCCTGTCGAGTCTGACATTTTCGTAATGCTTATAAGGTGAAGCGCAAAACGGCCTTTTCAATACTACTCAAGCACCTTTTACAACATGGACCTTCAAGTCGTTTCACGTGCTTTACTTCTTTGCCTCTGTCAGTGTCTCGGTAACAAAGTCTTTCTAGCGGACGTTATGTGACAATCGAGTTCATTAATTTTTAATTATTAGTATGTTATTTTTATTAATTTAATAACTATATTTATTTAAAAAAAATTAAATTTATTTTATCGTTCATCAGTACAATAATTTTATTAATCAATTATATAATTAAATGCAGTGATATGTAGGTTGAACTAAATGAATTAACGTAATGCAATTTTTTTGCTATTGAATTTTTGTCTCACTTTTTATCTGGTTTGGCCGCAAAGTGATACGAGCAGTGCAGTGGGAGGAATGGTGGACCTACGAAGGAATATCCGGTATTCAATAACCCGCAGTTTTTTTTTAATAAGTGAAATTTATAACTTAACTAAAAAGAAACAATCATCTTTAGTGTTAGCTTTTCACAGTCCATTTCCGGACTGTAATAACATGTCAAATAAGAAGACTGCTTCATTCCCACCCGACCGGCTGTAGATACAGAAACAATCCAGCGTTTTACAGCCCCCATAAAGCCGGTATTATGGCTCGTAGAAAGTTGTGATTGGGTAATTAGCCGTTATCGATTAGAGATAAACCAGCGTACGCACACCATCTTACATCCAGTATGACTTATACTGAATTCACTTTTATATTTGTGTTATTTTGTTTAATGTCATGGACACAGGCCCTGCGTTCTGGGGTTTAATCAACCCGGAGTGGAACCTGTGCAGTCAGGGACGTCTGCAGTCGCCTATCAACCTGGAACCTTCGCAATTTCTGTTTGATCCTAACTTACGGCCGCTGCGCACTGATCCACAGCAGGTAGATTCAGTTAATTGCATTAATGTTTAATTACAGTATTGGAATGTTCTTGCAGCTGTCGAAATACTATTTCTAGGATATTACAATTATTCGATATGAAGTCTTGTTGATCTTGTTATTTGTAAACCGGGGTGAATTAATATTTTATGAACTTGAAACAGGCCGGCGGTTACTTGACTAACGTAGGTCATGGTTTAGTCTTCTTCGTCGACAACACAGCAAAGAAGAAGCCGCGGGTTAACATCACCGGAGGACCGCTCTCTTACCGTTACGAATTCCAGCAGATGTCCATTCATTTTGGAAGATCCGATAACGTGGGATCGGAACATTTGCTCGCTGGGAAGTCCTTCCCTGCTGAAGTAAAATGATAATCATGACAAAATCGATCATCTATCTGTCTGTTTGTCCATCTATCTATGTATCGATCTATCGATCTATCCATCTATCTATCTATTTGTCTGTCTGTCTGTCCATCTGTCTATCTATCTATCTATCTGTCTATCTCTCTGTCTATCTGTTCGTCTAGCTATGTATCGATCGATCGATCTTTCCATCCATCTATCTATCTATCTATCGATTTATCTGTCTGTCTATCTATCTCTCTATATCTGACTGTATCTATCTATATATTATATATATCTATCGGTCTCTCTATCTGTCTGTCTGTCTATCCATCTATCTATTTGTCTGTCTAACTGTCTATCTGCCACCTATCTATCTATCCATCTGTCTATGTATCTGTCTGTCTGTCTATCCATCTATCTATCTATCTGTCTGTCTATCTGTCCATCTATCTATCTGTCTGTCTATCTATCTATATCGATCGATCGATCTATCCATCCATCTTTCTATCTGTCTATCTTTCTACCTATTTATCTATATATCTATCTATCCATTTATCTAACTTTCTATCTATCCATCTATCTATCTATCTAACTGACTGACTGTTATCTATCTATATCTAATTATTTCATTATCCATTTATCTAGCTGCCTACCTTTCTATCTATCTGTTTACTCTGCACAAGTATATAGGTGTTAAGTTATGCGGATAGTTTAATTTTCAAAATATTACACCATATGTCACAACTATTACGATAACATCATATTCAAGCAGTTCTAATTTAGTACTAATTAAGATAATTTCACTACAATTCATTCTGGTGATTTCGACATTAACATGATAATTCTTGTTACTTTGCTACTGGTTAACAGTTGCAGATCTTCGGCTACAACAGCCAGCTGTACAACACTTTCGCCGAAGCCTTGGACAGTCCGCATGGAATAGCTGCAATTGCCGTTCTAGTGCAGGTAAGCCTTATATGAAGGGCGAAAAGTTATATCGAAACACGCTTATAACAATAACAATTAATGATAATTCATTTACCGGCAGATAACTGAGAAGCATTCACATATGAGCCTTCTAATGGACCAACTCTCTCACCTGGATTACGCAGGTCTCCTCCAAGTACCATCATTCAGTTTATATATCATCAACCCTCTAATTTGATATTGAATTTATCACTTTTCTTAATCTAGCTCAAGGTTTAATGTAATCATCTCATATTGACCATTTCAGGACGTGGCGTTTACATTGATTTATCTCTGCACGACTTTTTACCGGCCACTGACAACTACATCACTTACGACGGATCGTTGACCATCCCGGCGTGTCAGGAAACAGTCACGTGGATCGTTATGAACAAGCCGATCTATATAACCAAACTTCAGGTTGGTACTTAGATTGACTCTTCAATTCGTTATTTTAACTGGCTTCACATTTAATACGTCGACATTAACTATAATGTTTGTAGTTTTGGGAAAAAAATTAAGTATCAACTCTGTAGTTGTCAAGGTTACGCAAACTGCGGCAGGGGATCTACGGCGCGGAATCGGCGGTGATGGGCAACAACTTTCGCCCGATACAGGCGATCAATCAGCGACCGGTGCGGACTAATATCAATCACACTCACGACGTAACATTTCATACAAACAGGACAGAATTTCTCGAAATAATGTCATTCACTGTTCAACAGGCTGACGCGTGCAAGTACTTAAAAAACATTCAGTACCGCGAGAATTTCATCAGTTTAAACTAAATTTTTTATTACAAAAAGAAAGAAGAATAGACCAGAAATCAGTGAATATTTACGCGTTTTTTTCAGTTTTCATAAAAAGCTGATTGGCCCAGATCGTCAGGGAGACTGTCTGGGGTATCTGTCGCGGGATAAAGAACTTCTCCTGAGGGAAAAATTGAATTGATTAGCAATGTGAAAATTTTCATTATTACAAATTTAATTACGTGTTTTCCTGCGGAGGGCACGGGCAAAGTATCGGGGCTCCAGATAGCCGTCTGCGTCTCCCGGACAGAGGATCACATTATTTGCCGACCGAGAGAACCTCAGACCATCTGTTTAAAAATGATAATGTTAATGATAATGAATAATAATATAATAATGTATAAATATAATATAGTAGGACTATAACATTCATTACAGAACGAAAATAACTAAAATAAAAAACAATGTCAATGTTTTCTAATACGATGTAATACAATGAAGTATAATTTGATATAATCTTATTATTAGTATGTTATTATAAATGTTTATTACTGATTATAATCTGTAATCGTTCTAGACCTTTGCTTAAGTACCTGCAAGAGCTCTGGTTAAATCGACATAGATGAGAACGTCACAAGAGGATCGCATGCCGGAGATGACACCACTCTCTCCAGGTTCTCCCGGTGCGAGGTGAATGTGTTGTCGCTGCATGCGGTGAAGTCCGCGGCGCCGGATGGAAGGCCAGCATCTCGAGTACGTTCCGTGAATAAGAACGGGGAACTCGGACGCATCGGTTACTTGCACGAGATCAGCGTTGATCACCTGAGGTTGTTAACGTCCAATTATGAATGAGCTAGATTCCATTCCAGGATCCAATTCATCCCAGTTAAAAACATATTGTGATGTGGTTATCGGAAAAATTACTAGGAAATTTGTATTCATTACAATTTATCACGATATCTTCAGCATTATCATGATATACTTTACCTGGGATGTTTTACCTGCATGGAATGGCCCTGATTAGCTGCAATGACGAGAAACCCCCCGTCTTCTTTTAAAGTAAACCGCTGCTTCGGACAGTTTTGAACAACCCGCTTGACGTCCTCGGTAGAAACACCGTGAAGCTGGTCGTGCTTCAGGAGGTCCTCCAGGTGTGCAAAGCCAGAGTCGGATATGGCAATCCCTTGTTCCTTGGCAGCGTGACGCAAAAGCCACGTGAGAGTTTTGCTGATCGTCTCATCCTTTTTAACATTCATCCTGAAAAGGAAAGATGAAATTAATTAATCAATGATGCATGATTGCAATCAATATCTTCCAGCTCCTTCATGAAACGCTTGAACGTTAATTCAATTTCTACCAGTTATAATAGATCGAGGTCATCCGGATTTCTTTGCTAAGCAACAGATATTCAAAACAGCGGGAGTTTTACTTTGAATTGCCCGCTGTGATTTTACTCTTAGCGGTATGTAGCCTGCTCATCATATTCGGTACATTTAATTTTACCATCTCGAAAACGATAAAAATGAACGACTGAGGTTGACTTTTCCACGCTGTAACAGGTAGCCTGTTTTAAACTATAGGTACAGATTCAGTTTGGGGATTCATCCACCTTGATTTGAACCAGAACCCAAACAAAAGCAATCTGAACTGGTGAAGTTTTCTACATTTGATTTAGTGCTGAGATATTACACTCCTAACACCAAATTAAAAGAGCCGGAGACGTTTAACACGATATAATATAACGTTATGTTGTTGTTGTTGTTGTTGATTGGTAGTCGCCTTACGTTATGCGATTGTTGTGGATAGATTGGACGCCAGATTCTTAACAGCAGCTTTCAAAACATGAGCGTTGTGGCTAAACGGTAGCCACGCTTCGTGGATAGACCGTTCATCCCACAGTTACACATGTAATATAACGACGGGCGAATTTTATATACAAGTATAACTTATCAAGATAGTGTAATGACAAGCAATAATATATGATAGGTTAAGGATATTATTTTAAATAAAAAGCGCGCTATAAAGAACTTATAAAACTGCGCTTTTCCATAGAATTTGAATTATTTAACACGGGGAATGAGCCAATGGGCAATATAGTAACACAAACCTAGTATTTTGCACTTATACCTAGTTTTGCTAATTACTTATATATTCGATCTATACTAAGAATAATAGCCTTATTGATAATCGATTAATTCGAGTTTTATGTTAAATAATGTTAAAAATTCAGAGTCTGGCTTGTGCATTAGTACTTTCTTGCAAGCATAATAAAAGGATTATAGAGAATAACTGCTGTTAATGCTATCGGGAGAAAGACATAATTGAATTATTTGGAAAAATAATTTCGCATCTTCCAAAGCTTCATCATTTCATCGGTTTAGCGCAACCCTTGACATTCCTCGCTTCCTTCTTGTACCTCGTAGTCGTAGGAATACAAAAGCCTTATTGAAAGTTTGACATCTCCACTGCTCCACTGGTACACCCGTCGTACACAACTAACAGTAACAGTCGTTGTGAAATTTTCTTCATTAAAGTAGATCTAAATTCGTATCAAGCAACGATACCGGTTTGTAATCTGCAAATTAACCTTGAGTCTTGAAGCAAGTTGAATGTCAGTTCAATTTAACTATCGTTGAAATACCCACGTGGGTTTGTATATATACCAAGTAACTGGTAATAATAACACGAATATTTTGCAATTTTTTTTTACTGCTAGAAACCATGGCAGATCCTGAGAATTTGGAAACGCTTCCACCACTGCTGGACGAATCAAGGTCTCTGTTTCACGAAAGCAGCACCAATGTCAGTGTAGCTGCAACGATGGGCAGCGAATCGGCTCAAGACTGGGTCAGCAATGCCTCACTACGATCCATCAGCAGCAGCTCTAGCGAAAGCACTGACGAGTCGAACATTGATGAAGCCGGGTACAACGAGGAGGGTGCCGCAGGCCAAGTTCAAGATGACGGGAGTAGCGATGATGAAGACTGGGTTGAAGAGAACGTCGGCGAAGATGCTTCTCTAATCAAGTAATGCAACATCATTGAAAATTATGATATAAAAAATTGATTAATTTTGTTGCTAGATGTCTGTTTTGCACGGAGAACTTGACATCGTCCAACGCCATTCTCGAGCACTGCAAGAACAGCCATCAGTTTGATCTGAAACTCCTGAAACAGCGACATGGAATGGACCACTACAGCTACATCCGCCTCATAAACTTTATCAGATCCTGCAATCCCACTGCTCGAGAAGTTATGGAAATAGATGTCCCCGTCTGGGAGGATGAAAAGTTCATGCTACCGTTCTTAGACGACGATCAAATGCTTATGTATGGTACGTATCACACGGCTTTGCACGTTCTGTTACTGTTCTTGCCGCTTGTAGCAGTATTAGAAACTAAATTTGGAACCTTTTATAGATTTCGATGACGAAGAAGTAGTACCTGAGACACCGTCGTTGAGTTCAGGCGGATGGGACTCGGCAGGTTCCTCGGTAGCCTCTTTCCAGGGCATGATGAAGCCGGCGCTAGGAGGCACAGTGCACGTGGCCAATGCTGAGGGCGGTCACGTGACCCTGACTCAATCGCATTTTGACCACTTACAGAATTCCCTGCAGCAGCTTCACATGAAGCTCGAGGAGCGCGAGGCTGTAATCCAGCAGTGCCGCAGAGACATGCATTCTATGAAGAAGACGATGAGGAATCTGGTTCTCAGCGACAAGGATCCGGTTAGAACTGCACAGGTGAAGGACGTCGACGAGGCCCCCGAAGAGGAGGATGACTATTACTTCAGCAGCTATGCGCATTTCAGCATTCACCACGAAATGCTGTCGGTATACATTAAAACTTATCATCTTTGTTAAAAAAAAATTATACTTAGGATAGATAACTAGTGAATTATGTAGCATCAATTTGTTCGTTATATGAATATTATTTCTAGTATTATTATTATCATTATTGTTATTATTATTACTGTTATTGTTATTAATGTCACTGTTATAAAGGTGATAGTGGTAGTCAATTAATAGGCAAGAACCACTAGCCTGTTTGCAGCTTTTTAAGGAGGTTAAAGTTAATATGCCGTTAAGTACTCGTGTCAGTGGTTATAAATTTTCTTAGTACTGCATTCAGTTAAACCACAATCTAGTTGGTCATCTAATTTAATCTATGTTACTAGGATCGACCCAGGACTGAAAGTTACCGGGACGCCATCGTCCGCAACAGTGACTTCATAAAAGACAAAGTCGTTTTGGATCTGGGTTGTGGAACAGCCATCTTGTCTATGTTTGCTGCCTCAGCGGGTGCTGCCTCGGTTATCGGAGTCGATCAGTCGCAGATTATCTATAATGCCATGGCCATACTGAGGTATATCCCGCTAACGATAATACCGGCACCGGTGTAATTTAGAAGATTTTTGTTACTCCAGGGAAAACAATCTGGAAGACAAGGTGAAACTCATCCGAGGCCGCATCGAGGAAATCACTCTTCCGGAACCCATCGTCGATGTTATCGTCTCCGAGTGGATGGGCTACTTCTTGCTGTACGAAGGCATGCTGGATAGCGTCATCTTTGCCAGGGATCGCTATCTGGCACCCGGAGGTGTCATGCTACCTACCACGAGCACCATATCTATGATGGCCGTCTCCGACATGAAGCGCTACGAGGATGTAGTCACCTTCTGGGACAACGTCTACGGCTTCCGGATGATTACCATGAAACCTGAAGTGCTGCGGGAAGCGTCGGTGGAGATTGTTCCCGCGGACAAAGTCATTAGTCAAGCCGAGACTGTTTTACACTTGGATCTGCGCACGTGCACTGTCCAAGACACCGAGTTCAACACCGACTTTAAGCTGAAAATGAAGTCGCCTGGTCAAGTTACAGCCCTATGTGGTAGCTTCGATACCGATTTCCTGCTGCCCAATAAAGTCGTGTTGACGACTTCGCCGGCAGCACCTCCCACCCACTGGAAACAGACCGTCTTTTATCTACCGAATCCCATTGACGTTATTGAAGGTAAAGATAGAGATTGAAGCTTAACCTTTATTAATTATGATTAAGTCGACTAAATTTGGTTGAACTGGGTTTTAGGTCAAGAACTGACGTGCAGGATTGAAGTCAAGCGCCACCGACGCGAAAATCGCTGGCTGGAGATTAATTTGGACGTTGATGGGTCACGTATCAAGTACAGTATCAGCTAGACGGGAAGAGGGCAACGGAGTTTGTCAGCCTACCTTTTCATTGTCATATCACATATGGAAGAGGGTTCGAAACAGCAATACAACATTGGAGGTTTTTCTTAAAGCTATTTTGCGTTTAGTTCTTCCTGTAAGCGAGTCAGCAAACTACATATAAATCAAATTAATATTGGATTAACTAGGTAGATGAATTAGCCACATATATATGGACAGGCATTGCAGCAGGGATTCTAGCTACCTTTCTGGTTTTAATATACCCAAATTGAGGGTTTCCGATTTCTTTTATTGTAGCCCTTGGTGCAGTTTTCATTGGAATCATATCTACCTCATTAATCTCATGTAAACTTCAATATTGTTTTGTTTGTGCAATGTTATGGTAATATTTGATAATAGCGTAAATATCGTTATTTAATTTAAGTTAGTTACTGAAATCAAACGGTCGTAATCTTTCTTGTGGAATCTTCTTCCAGGTTTATTAACCGCGGTCCTTGGTAGCACCATTGGTTCGTTTCTGTTAAGGGTTTATGTCACATCGGGGGTCGCAGTTATACTTTTAGAATCAAAGCTATTGATTGGTCAATTTAGTCTACCACTTCCAGCAGGCGCGAAACGCTGCAGGTCACCGGTTCGCTGCTGACGACAACAGCTTGATCCAGCTGCAGGCGAAGATGCTCTGGCACAGTGTCCTCGTGATAGAGTTCAGCCCACGGTTGACCCTCAGTCACGTGATCTCCAAGGCCAACCAACAGGCGTACGCCGACTCCCATTAGGATGACGTCAGCAGCCCGGATCCGTGAAGCTCCTAGGGATCCCGACACTTGAGCTAGAGCCAGACTGTCGATATCGACGATGTAACCTGGATGAAGTGAAGATTAACAGCTGCGTTTTGAAGTAAAGATAATCCACATTTGGAATGTAACCTGCGGCCAAGACCGGCAGGTGTCAACAAGTCGATTCAACTTTGGTTCAAATCGAGTCGAGTTGTTGAGGCCAACTTCCACAAGTCTTCATTTAACGCAAAAACACCGAGTCGAATCGACTCGCAAATTGACTCCGAGTTGGCTCGAGTCGAGTCGACGGGCCTTGGTCTTCGAGTCGAGTTGAGTCAATGATTCCGACATGAGTCTCTGTAAGTCGACTCAAATCGAGTTAGTCGACTTGCAAAATCATGTGTTGAGTCGAGTCATTCAACTCAGAAAACCGAAGTCGAGTTGACTCAAAAGTTGACTCCCGAGTCGACTCGACTCGAGCCACTTGACATCGCTATTGTTACCTGTGGCAGGGACCGTCAGGAGTGTTTGCTGTTTGGCCTGAGGTAGGACCTTTTTCAAGTCTCCGCGGCAGACCTCCCTGGCGATGGCAGGATCAACGTTCTGGCAGATAATCATCTTTTCAAAAACGTCCAGTGCGGAACCATTGGCGATAGTTTCAAGGATCGCCTTTTCACCTTCGGCGACGCTGGCTGATTTACCTGTCGAGTGGAGCAAAACACCACCTGCGCGAATCGAATGGTTAATTCCTTGATCCTGATTAACGAATAATAGTTTAGAATAACAAGATATATAATAATGACACCTCTAGTTGAAACAATTAAACTTGTCTTTAATTATCTGTTTTTAAGTTACTAATTATTAATTAATACCAATGGCTAATTAGTTTAATACCACTAGAATTCTTCAAATATCAAAAACAACTAAAAAGTAAATTATAACTATGCGCAGTTCACCTATAACAAGAACCAGGTTGAGGAAATCTTGCGGTCCATCTCCTCGAAGCGTCATGACAGCCTCCTCGACTTCCAGCGAGTTGCCCACCGTTTTCCCGATTGGTGAATCCATGGCGGTTAAAACAGCAGTGGTTTTGATTCCCAGGCCCTTGGCTGCGGTCACCAGGCTCTGGGCTAAGGCGCGGCCGTCGTCGATATTCTTCATGAAAGATCCCCGGCCGACTTTGACGTCCAAAACGAGTGCACTGATCCCTTCGGCTGCTTTCTTCGATACGATCGAAGCTGCACCAAGAAAAGGTAATTATCACTTTAACTTAATTAGGATAAGTTTTAAATACTATCATTTTAACTTAATGATTATGTACATTAAAAGGAATAGTTTTCCCTCGGAAGAGGACCGTTTTTTGACGTCCAAAACCGGTCCGGATTCACATATTCCAAAAAATTACAGGATCTTCGGAAAGAGTTCGGACCACTTCAGAAACATCCAAAATAAATTGGCGGATTTCACAGTATTTTTTGCAAAGTCGAAAATATTGTGCAATATTTAATTGGCGCCAAGGGACCAATCCGAATAGGCCTCGGAAACGGTAAAGAGAACTTGATAACAATTCATTCTAATTGCTAGTAATATTAGTTAAGTTATTAATAATAACTTATGTGTCGGTCTCCAGAGGGACTAGCCGTAAAATAGCTTTGAAGATACAGCGAGAAACTAACCTGTAATTAAACTTAAGTTATCGACGGTGGCAGTTACATCCCTGGCCGCGTACATGAGTCGATCTGCCGGTACCAAGTCTTCGGTCTGGCCGGCAATGCAGCATCCAGCATCGCTGAGACATTTCTTCATCTGTTCCAGCGTCAGTTCGACAGTGAAACCTATGTTGTTTTTAAGTATTCAACAATAAGTTAATTATGATCATCTTCAGTATAATAAAAAAAATTGATCACGATCGAATAAAGGTTATACAAACCCGGGATAGATTCCAGTTTGTCCAGAGTACCTCCGGTGAACCCCAAACCTCTTCCGGATACCATTGGAACTTTTAATCCGCACGCTGCCAGTGCCGGGGCCAGTACCTACAAAACATTCCGTTCTCAATAACCCGTAAAATGTCATCCGGTCTCCGGATTGGAAACAATTCATCACCAAGGAAACTTTGTCTCCCACACCGCCGGTGCTGTGTTTATCCACGAGGACGTCCTTCCACTCCGCAGGCCAGCTGAGTACTTGCCCTTTTTATCCGGAAATATAAATTGTAATTAGATAATAGAATATTATTGGCAATTAATAATAATTTAAAATAAGAAATAACATAATTTAATTAGGCTACCTGATACTTTGCATTTAGGTCGAACGGAACGCTGAATAATACTTAATATCATAACGTACCTAATAATGCAATATTTATCTCTCTATCTGTCTATCTATCCGTCTATTTATCTATCTACCTATTTGTCGATCTGTCTGTCTATTTGTCTATCTATCTATCTATCTACCTATCTACCTAACTATCTATTTATATATCTAGCTATATATTTATATATGTATCTACCTGTTTATCTGTCTATCTATCTGTCTCTATACATTTATCTATCCAACAACCTACCTGCCTGCCTATCTATCTATTTATATATCTATCTATATCGGCCTGCCTATCTACCTATCCATCTGTCGTGTCTATCTATCTATATATATATATATATATATATATATATATATACCAATCTGTCTATCTGTCTATCTACCTGTCTATCTATCTATCTATCTATCTATCCAACTGTCTATCTATATATCTATCTACCTGTTTATCTGTCTATTTATCTGTCTGTCTATCTATCTGTCTATCTCTCTCTCTATATCTATATCTATATATTTCTATAACATATAAAACTTTGGTTTGCATATGCTCGTAGAAATCGATTTATATTTACATAGATACCTGAGTAAGTCATAGCCGAGGTCAATACAGTCAATTCCTCGGAGCTCATTCCGTTGAGGAAGAGGGCCATCAGCATCGCGCCTGCAGGACGGAAAGAAAATACCAGTATTATGTCTCAAGGTCAGTTCCTTTTTTTCCCAAATGACCTAAAGGAAAAATTCCCAAATAGCTCGCCGCCATAATTTATTTGCCGCGTAACCGGTTTTGGCACCTGCTGTGTATAAAATAGAGGAGGAAAAAGACTCTGAAGTTTCCCTACCGTGCCGAAGTACCTTGTCTGGCAATCTTTGTAATATGTAGATAGTTATAGATTTATAGATAGATACATAGATACATAGATACATAGATAGATATACAGACAGGCAGAAAGACAGACAGATAGATAGACAGATAACTAATGACATAATGGATAGATGGATAGATGGATAGATATATAGACAGGCAGTCAGACACATCGATAGTTCGATAGATTCATAGATAGATATATAGATAAATAAACAGATAGATAGACAGATAAATAATGATAGACATAGATGGATAGATGGATATATAGACAGACAGTCAGACATCGATAGATCGATAGACTCATAGATAAGATATATAGATAAATAGACAGATAGATGGAGATAGACGGACAGATAAACAGATATATATATATATTAGTTTTATCTCTTATTAATATAATTATTTTTTATAGATAATCGTGAAGAGTAACTGAAGCAGAAGTACACCACGCAGCTGTGCACACTGTTTACCGAGGAAATATTTTCTAACAAAAAGTTGGTTATACATGAACTTAATCGTATTTTTAAACTTAATACATTTAAATAGTTGTAATATACTGAAGGATTAAGAGTTAACTTGATAACTACAATTTCGAACGCAATTCAGTCGACTTATAAATCAGAAATACTAAGAATTCACATCAAACCAAATTCATTTATCCTATAAATAATTAACCCAATCGTTCCCATAGCTTTCGCATGTATAATCATAAGAAACTATATGGCGAATTATTCAAAATTAAGTGAATCTTGACCAGCAGTTATACTTAACCTTACCTCTTTACCGTATTACTCTATCAACAACAATTCCAGGTTAAATTAAAAGCGTTAGCAATTATTTCAGATCAAATTACGTATAAAGTAACACCGACGGAGCAAACTGAACTATATGATTATGACTTATATTCAGTATCATGTTCTAAATTAACAGACATAGCCTCCATATGCGCAAGTCTCCCCCATACAACAAAGTTGCACACGTGTTTGCATTAGTGACGGGGGGGGGGCGGGGCCAACACAGGCAACCTTCAAAGTGGCAGACCTTGAAAGCCAATTAACCTGTCCCGTTACTTCAAACAAAAAAGTAAAAGTCAATCCAATACTCCAAGTAGATTAGAAATAACTAAAATCAACTACAATAATAAACAATAAGTTACCGAGCTGACATCCCTCGACGCGTTTCTCCACCAGCTCTTTGACGAAGAAGTGAATCTCCTCCGACGTTAGCGGCTGCTTTTCCCGCTTTTTGCGGATCAAATCAGGGATGCGCATGGCCTTTGAACCTTGAATGAACCGAGTCACTTTGGAATGGAGCTTCGAGGAAACACGTGCTCCGAGGAGGAACCGCCGTTGTCGAATGCAGGTCGCTCTCGGCCAAACCGACACTTGCACCCCTCAGAAAAGTCGTCTCACATTTCCTTCTGTGTTGCTATTCATCAAATTACGGCCTTGCACGGTGTTCCGTCTCCGTCATACACGTGTATCGAACCTGTACAGCGACACATGAAACCTTGTCGAGTGATTTCCGCTCAATTCTTCCTTACTTCGATCGATATATGCAGTTACCGGAAACCAATAACAGTTAGGCTGATTATAAAGCTATATGTTAAGGTGAAGTAAATTAAGTTGATTGAGTATATAAGTGAACTGGACTTTGATATCTCATTCGGACATATGATCAGCTCGTACAATCCGAAAAGGGTTTAAGTACGACTGGTGTCCCTTTTACCGAACTTGATTAACCTTTACCATAAAAATTCAAACTAACTATCTAGCTGACTGACTAGATGTGCTACTCTGAATTTCTTAAACAACTTTGTAATTTCAGCTTGTGAAGTGAACGTCACGTTCGTCGATAGGTCCGTTTTAAGGAAAACGCTTTTCCCAAAAGAATTGACTGACTTGTTTTGTAGGGAGAATACAATAGGATATAGACAGATGAATATATTCTATTGAAATTTCGTGTACACGTTCAATCAGTCAAACTTGAATTCTCCTAACAAGTCTTTCTTAGGCACCACTATTACACAAACGACGAGGTTAATCTTCAGAATTTTATTTTGACAGAACTTAAAACCCGATTCAAATGAAACTGTACTAGTGAAAAAAGCAATACCAGTTCAACATTCAGTATTTTTTTGGCTCTTGTATCTGTGAAAACTTGGGTACCATAAGCGATCAACTCCCACCCCCTCCCAGCGAGGATCCTTTTTTGTTGATCTAGACTGTGCATCGCCGAAATCAAAACCGCTCGACAATCTGTTCATTCAAAGATGCGAATAGCGAACCTCATTTCAAAGCAACAGTCAACGCTTGTGAACCTGAAACTGGTCATCTGAATCAACTGGACTTCGTTAATGAACAGGAATATGTTTAATAGGTTTCTACAGACTACGTGATGTGAATCACTTGATGATTTACTGAAATCGATTGTTGATAATACAAAGCTCACTTTGCTGCAAGTCTTCTTCGCCTCTGCTTCATGTATTTTCGTTAAATTTATTCCTAACTAAATTCTTGACATGTATTTAAATTACGAAAACGAAGTTCACATGAAAATCCTAGTTATGTCGTTAAAATGTTATATTTGTCTGCCGCTGACTTGAGTTTCTGTCAGTTCCGCTCGATTAGTGGAAGCACTGACTGCTGTTTAGAAGCAACCCGCACTGCGAGTATGCGTCCTGCCGCCAACCTGCAAGAAAACATTGTTGTACGGATTATCAATACAGAGATCATTTGTAAACTTTTGTAAACACCATAACGAAACATCAAAATGAGCGGTGGTGTATACGGAGGAGGTATGATACTCGACCGACTGTCTAACGGCACAACGTATAAGTAACCAGTTTTCTTTCACAACAGACGAGGTTGGTGCCCTTGTATTTGACTTGGGTCATTATGCCCTTCGTGCCGGCTACGCTGGAGAGGATTCACCGAAAGCCCAGATTCCCGCGGTCGTCGGCGTCCTCGACGAAGCCGCGGCTCTGGAGTCGATGGAAGTCGACGGAACTAAAGATTCCGGCACGTCTTCCAACAAAAAGTACTTTGTTGACACGGTCGCCCTTCACGTGCCCAAGAAAGGAATGGAGGTTGTTAGTTTCCAAAAAGATGGCATGATTGAAGACTGGGACGTCTTTGAGAAAATGCTGGATTACACCTACGCCAAATGCATCAAATCAGAGTCCGAGTTTCATCCCGTCTTGATGTCCGAATCACCGGTACCATACACAAATTCTTTGTTGTTAAACTGATTTTCTATAACAAAATCGGTCTACGATAGTGGAACACTCGGCCGAAGCGGGAGAAGTTAACCGAAATCATGTTTGAAAAATACAACGTGCCGGCCTTCTTCCTGGTTAAAAACGCAGTACTCGCAGCCTTTGCCAATGGTCGCAGCACCGGAATCATCGTCGATAGCGGGGCGACACACACTTCCGCGGTGCCGGTGTACGACGGCTACGTCCTAACTCAGGGTAACACTAGTTTTATCACAGATCATGGTATGACGTAATGAAATGTAACTCGTTCAGGTATTGTCAAGTCACCTCTGGGCGGCGACTTTTTATCGATGCAGTGCACCAAGTTTCTTGAGGAGAAGGACGTCGAGGTCATTCCACCTTACATGATAGCATCTAAGGAGCTTGTCAAGGACTACGAGAAACCCAAGTGGACTAGGAAATCCAATTTACCTGAAGTGACGAAATCGTGGCACAATTATATGGTCAAGGTGATTATCGCTAACATCCGACACGTGGATAATGTCTAGTTAGACTGAGCCGCAAACTTTGTAAATTATAATAATTATTATTTCTGTAACTATTTAGTTAAATTAACGAAATAATACTAAATAGTTCAAATTATAGGAAGTGGTCCAGGACTTCCAGATGAGTTGCCTACAGGTGTCTGACGCTCCTTACGATGAGGAAACAGTAGCCACAATGCCCTTGGTTCAGTACGAATTCCCGAACGGCTATCATCAGGTAAACTTAACAACTTATTCCGTTTCTATTTCACTTAATTTGTTGTATTCGTTTGATGCAACAGGATTTCGGAGCAGAGCGTTTTAAGATCCCCGAGGCTCTGTTTGACCCGAGCAGCATCAAAGGCATCGGGAACACGATGCTTGGAGTCGGTCACGTGGTCCAGACCAGTGTTGGCATGTGCGATATCGACTTGAGACCCGTACGTTACATATATATTAAATATAACTATTATAAACTGTATTGACGAATAAATATCTGCATTTCCAGAGCCTCTACGGTAACGTCATCGTCACTGGAGGTAACTCGCTACTCCAAGGGTTCACGGAACGTCTGAACCGCGATCTGTCCGCTAAAACGCCACAGGTTGACTTAAACCTACATTCGAATTATTATATATTCATATCAGCATTAAGTTTATGATCCATGAATTGGGGCTTTTATTATTGCAAATTCATGTCTTACGATGATTATAATTATGTTAATTAATAAATTAAAAAAGGCCAGTAAACGCGAAAACTAAACGGCGTTTAAAATGTAAATAACGATTTGTGTCACAGAGCATGAGGCTGAAGATAATCAGCGCTCCAGGATCTTCGGAACGGAAGTTTGGAGCATGGATCGGTGGTTCCATCTTGGCTTCTCTGGGATCCTTCCAGCAGATGTGGATCTCGAAACAAGAGTACGAGGAAGGCGGCAAAGCTCAAGTGGAACGCAAATGTCCATAAAGGGAAGGACATTGTCGCCGCATTATTATGATTTTCCTTTAAGTGTTTTTATCATTTCCACCACGTTGCATTCGTGGTATCGACTTGTAACTCTGGCTGTCCGTAAATTGCATCAAGAACTGAAATACAAGCATCTTCTTTCTTTACCCTTTACGGCTGGTCGAGGTAGTCAACACCCACGCAACAGTTTGGCAGAGATGAGAATACGGAATTTAGTGATGAAATCCCGTGTCATTGATAATGTCATCCTGTGTGGTTCAAGCACAACGCCATACGTACTCAGCTTACCGAACTACTGTTACTGCTTTTACTACGAACTACTTGTATACATAGAGAACTAAGCTATTAAGCCGTATTGGGCCTTTACATTTGCGTTCAGTTTACCTACCCGGATCAGTCACGAAAAAAGTAATATCGAATGGAAACGATGACTATCTCGTTCTTCATTTTGTAATATGCGGTTTGCTGGCCATTTTGGATAATCTTCAATAAATTGTAGCAAATATTCTGTATTTAAGTTACTAGTATATGAGACTACTCTTGGTGACTTTCATGTAAACGTTTAACTGTATTAAAGAATGATAATACGATGAATATTTCACAAATAGAGGCTCAAAGAAGTACATCCAGAATTTAAGGTTCAAAAACAATAATCGCGTCATTTTATTACCGATGGTTAATAATTATTTTTTCTATTATTCAGCATTTTATTTGTTCTGTTACGTTAGATTTTTTTAAAAGATCGGAATACATAAATTTTATAGATTTTATTGAATGTAATATTCGTGATATCTGTTAGCATTACTAGGATGAATGGCTCACAGGTTGTTTAATCTCACCCTCATATTATTTTATATATAAAATATGACATTTAAAATGTAGTAACCGTAAAGAAATTAAGGTAAATGATGATTTCAAGTTTAATCTTTTCAAGTTAACCGCTTACCGCGTAAAAGTTTGAATGGATTTGAATTGGACTAGCGTAGTGCAAGTAGGCGGGGCCTTTGCAATATTAAAAGCTCCAATGCTGTCCAAAGGCTGTTTGCGTAGACACGATGGGAAAATGGCGTCAGTGAGTGATCCCTGCGATGCCGTCAATGCAAATCCAACGGCGTCTCAGGATAAACCTGGTCAAATGCCAGCTATCTATCAGGTTTTTCACCTAATTTATCAAAAAAACTATTATTCTCAAACTGACCGCCCGACTTTGGCATAAACGCTCATGTCCCTGCAGGCATACTTTGTTTGACTGTCCACTGCTGCTTTTTTTTCAAACTTCTGTTTCAAATCTGTGCTTGCAGTTCCTCTAACGATGAAAATTGTCAAACTTTATATTACCATTTGCGATTTAACAACCCTAGATTGTCTCTTGTAGCCGTAAGCGAAGGTTCGCGAGATGTCTTTGTCGGTTTCGCAGCCTTTGTTATTGTGGTAGCGGCCTTCTGCCGTGCGCTGATGTTTTCGAGGTTCCCAGTGTAACTGACGTCTCTTGTTTCTTTTATTTTCAGGGATTAGCAATCTGCTTGAAGGATCCTGATAAAAAGTATGAGGACAAAGTCTGTGCAGTCCTCGCCACGTGGGAGCGTTTAGCTTCGTCTTCCCTAACAGACAATATCCAGTGTCTTATTGAATGTCTCTTTAGGTAAGCCAAGTTTGTTGTGTTGGTCTGGACAGGGGGATTAATTTGTTGTTTGCCTGTAGTGACACACTTCGCCTGATCCTCCGAGGAGAATGGCCCAAGCTTCAACCTGCCGTCAAGACTCACCTCAGCGTCGTCCTCAAGCAGACATCAGCGTCGCTGGGTAATGCAGAGGCTCTGGCGTTGTGTCGTATCGTCAGCAGACTAGTACAAAACCCGTGGGAAGACTCGACGTTGTCAAAGATCCTCGTGGGAAAAGAGTTGGTGGACGACGACGAAGGTAAATTGGTTGATTAGGTTGGCAAACACATATTAATTTGGTTTTGCTCGCAGCCGAAAAGTTCTGCGTTAGTGAGACGCCGTCGCTGCTCGTCATGAGGCTGGAGATGCTGTGCGACTCGAAGTGCGAGGACCTGGCACTCCGCTTACTGAAGGTCTGCTTGAGGTGCATGAGACGGGAAAACGGGCAGTTCCTTCACAGTTGCACTAAACAGAACCTCGAGTTCTTTGCCGATCTGAATGTCGCCTTGCTCTACAGAAACAAGTATCGTTCTGAGATTATATCGCACTTGCAGCAGCTTTCCAGCGAGGAGGAGCACCAGCTGGTCGAGAGATTCCTAGTTAAAAGAGTCACCGACCACAGTTGCCGGATATGGCGGAGCAGTTTGAAGATTGCACAGTTTGTCAGCGGCTACTGCCTAGCCAGAGCTTTAGTCAAACTGCCACCTCCAGCGACGCTTGCCGTTTTGACGACGCATTGGTTAACTGCTCAGAAACAGCTGGGAGTGTCCAGTCACGACCTGGTCGAAATGCTCAAGAAACTCGTGGCCCATTCGGAAACTTCGGCTCACATGTACACCGTCTGCACAGTATTACGCGAAGAGGTAATTCTATCACTCGCCCGTCTTTTAAAGGCTGTCGAACTTGATATATATGATATATATATTGATATATCGATTATATATAGATTTGTATTATATTGATATATAAATAATCTTACCCACTGAAGCATTCAGTAAAATTAAACAGTAGAAGGAAATCTTAACACCCAGAATATAAAGTTAATAACTGAAGAAGAGAACCTTAAGACTTAAAAGTTCAAGAAACTGTACTTGAGGCCGGGATTTTTTTTTTTAAACTCGCAAGGTCTGCGGTGATCGTACTCGGGTCATGTCAAACAGCATATCCTGGCAGAAAAAATAGCTCTGAAGATCTTATTCGTTGTCAAAGGGACCTGGGGCAATTTTGCTGTATGAAAAGAGAGTGATTTTGTATTTATGGCCTTTTTGTTCTGTTACAGAAGGATCCCGATCTGAAGGCGCTCTGCATAGAACTGTACGTCCGAGCAGCCGTGGTCGACGTCAACGACCTGGAGAGAAGGAAACTTAAAGGCGATTCCGAGGGTGTTCGGTCCACCGAACTGACACTGGCCGACACGTTTTCAGCTCTAGCCGATCTGGTCAGCAGCAACGTGACCATCTGCCGCGAGTGCGTCCTGACAGCCTTTTCACTGCAGCCCACGCGACAGCGATTTGAAAAGCTGCAGAACCTGGCCAAAGCCAGCCATGAACGCAAAGTATTCCGCAATCAAGATAGTCCCTCCCCGAGCATAGAACATCCTCCAGCAGGCAGCGGCGGAGGACCCGGAGATTCGGCTGCTTCGTCGCTAACCTTCCACCTGAAGGATGTCAAACGGAAAGAGTCGTTTGAAGATGCCGACAGCGGCGTCGATATCAACGATGTTGCTACAGGCATTAATGACCTGGAGGACAACATCACGTCGAGTCCGAGCCCGTATACTGCTGAAGCTGCCGTCAGTCTAGGCGTCTCCAAACAGATTATGAATGACCTTGCCGTCGTGCTGCACAGTCCTCGGTGGGAAGTTCTAAACTGGGGTGTAGGATGGTCCGAGTTACGGCCGCTGTGCGAGAGGTATCTGGAGAACCAGGAACGCATGCGATCTGTCACCAAGGAGCTCAAGTACCTGAACATTGACTACAGTCAGTTTGAGCATATGCCCAAGGTGGAGCGCGGTCAGTTTGACGGTATCGAGAAGGGCTACGAGACTTTTGTCCAGCAGTGGAGCAGCGAGGACGAGCTGGAGCCGACGATACCTCCCCTGCAGGAGAACGTCGAAAGGCCCGTTCGGCAACCCAAGAAGAAGGTTCCTCGCGCTGCACCGACTGAGAGGCTGTCGGCCGACTCGGACTCCAGCGCCTGTCGCCTCGGTGGCCGGCGTAAACTCGGGCGGCCGAAAAAGTACGCGGACTTTGAAAGCGACCTGGAAGTGAAGAGAAAACAATCGGCTGATCAGGTGAAGGCGTTAAGAATGTTTCGACCGACGCCAGCCTCGACGCGGCCCGATGACAGTTCCAAGTCGAGCTCATCCTTTCCTGTAAGAATATCGCAAAGCAATAATACGCACGCAGCGTCGCCGTGCAACGTTGGCAATTCTGATTACTTCGCGCCCTTACTCAGTACACTCAACATGAACCCCAAGATCGTGTTAACGCGCACCCCCGTCAATTCGCCCAGCAGCTCGCCCCTGAAAACTGTACATAAGCCCAAAGAACGCACCAAAGGTAGCCCCATGAAGGACTTGGCTCCCAACCGGAAGGGATCCTTGGAGATGGCCGGCAAACTTGATCTGCTCAATCATGGAAACATTCAACGGACCCTGGCCAATCTGAAAGGATTAGACATGGTTCAGGTAAAACAGGAAAAGATCACGCAATTTAATAGTAACACTGTGTAAACCAACAATACCGTAATAGCACACAAAAGCACGTGTATGTGTATCTGTCGTATCCGTATCTGTCTATCTATCTACCTGTATGTTCGTCTATCTATTTATCTATCTGTCTCTATTATCTATATCTTGCTGTGTAAATAGTTCATGTTATTTGATTACTTGTAAATAACGGTTTTGGCTTTTGACGTAATGGTGTAATACTGGGATTCAGTATAAGTTTTCGTTGTGTGTGTATTTCAGGTGAGGCGTGGACCAACTGCAGTTCACATGGTTGAACTACCTGACCCTCCAACATCTCATATCACGAGCAACGGTATCTCCAACAACGGGCCGAGCTCATCGGGCAATTCACAGAACCAACAGCAGCCCGAGCAGCACCAGGAGAAGCCTCCGCCACCTTCCTCGGTTGAGGGTAGTCGTCCCGATCTACTGGCTGCACCCAAACTGGAGGAGGACCAGGCAGAAACCGTTACGCTTATGTCGACCCCTTCAGTTACCATCTTCGAGGTGGCCCATAGGCCGCATACCAGCAGCACTGTGTTGCAGCCCATCTCTGCCATTACGGGCGTTAGCAGCTCGAATGCCAGAGCTAGGATGCCTTTGGTATCCGCCAATCCGTTTAGCGGTTTAAGACCTACAGGACCGAGGATCTCGCGAGCCGCCATTGCGGAAGGTACAACCGAAGGCAACAGCAGCTCCCAGGCTCTTGCGCAGCTTCTTTCACAGCCCTTGCTAGCTGCGCCCACGAGCAGCCCGAGTGTTCCGACGACTTTAGGGCAGAACGGATCTCAGTCGGTGGCGTCCTACAGAGGTCAGCAGCAGCCGTCGACTTCGTACAGAAATATGGAGCCGAGTAGAACAGCGCGTCCGCCACGGAGAGAACAGCAGCCAGCAGCTCAGCAACAAGAGGGATCCAATTCTTCTTCAGCGGGAGACCTGGCATGCCGCGTTCCCCTGGTCAAGTACGTCGATCTCGATATGGTCAGTTCACCTTCGCGCATCAGGCAAAACAACATTGGGGCGCATCGGAGATCCAGTCAAGGCTCCAACTCGAGCTCACCCGACCCTCATCATAGTCGGTAATTAAACTCTATCTCTCTCTCTCGACGCTGTGTAGGATTGTAATCATCTCGCTCAGTCGGCTAATTAATAAATAATTACACTATAAGTGCTATATTTCATACTATTTGCAAAAAAAAATATGAATAAAGTAGATCCAAATTAGTTCCTTTAATATTAAGGTTACTTAAATAAATTTAATATACAAGTAAAGAAAAACGTAATCAATTTTATCGATATAGTATTAGAGTTGTATTTGTTTTGCGTTTTCGTACGACAGTGTCAAAACTCGTGGTTTTAAATTCAAATATAACAGATTTAAAATACTAGTAGTTAATGCAAAAATGACAAATATTAAGTTGGTATTCCTGTGTTTAGCAATGCTGCGAAGGGGAGAGGTGGGAGCAGCAGTCAGAACCCTCCAACCAGTCCATCCCTGGCGAGTCCCGTAAGTCCTGCTTTGCAGCCTCCGCTGAGTCCCATGGCATCTCGCAAACCCTATGCATATCGCCAAGACGGTAAATCCTACCTGCCGTCCTCTGCGGACGGCCTCCTCAAGATGGGCGCAGATTTGAAGCAGCCATCGCCCAGCCATCCTTCCCAATGCTCGTCGCCGTTCTCCAGGCCGTCGTCACGATCGCAAGATGCCAGTTCTAGTCCGTCTGATCTAATTAGCTCCATCTATCCCAGCAGCATGGTTTATTCAGCTTCCGAGGCGCTACCAGCGGCTGCCTCGAGGATGGGTTACGGTGCTGCATCGTTCAACAACCTCCCCGCTTTACCGAAATTCCAGCAGGCTTTCGGTAGAAAGACCAATTTCAGCGCGCTACCCACCTTGGCAGACAACGTGGTCCCCGAAGTTTCCCACCTACCGGACCCTCAACAACAGCAGCAGCAGCAGCAGCAACAGCGCAGTTTTATCGACAGGCGCTTTAGCGAGCAGCAGAATTCACCTGCAGAAGAAGAAGGCCTCGGCTCGAAGCTGCAGTCGCTGTTGGAATCCGCGCTGAACGGGCACATTGGACGATCGCCCTCCAGACACCCCTCTGGTCACTCGCAGCTGCTGCAGTCGGCTGATTTACTCTTACCTGCCGGGTTAACAGACAGTCCCTTCGGTCAGGTCAGCAACGATAGCGCGTTGTTATCGAATCTGGAGCCGAATTCATCGACGCTGGAACAGCTGCGTGAATTCGAGTCCATTTTTGAGCGAGTTGCCAGCACGTCCCAGCTGAAGGAGCAACACCCGTGGACGGATCTCGGCCAGGCGGACGATACGTCATTTCTACCCAGCGGAGTCGAGTACCTCGTCCCAAGCGCCGGCTATTCCACCTCGCTAGATACAGTTTCATCCTCTGTAGAAGATACCCTCCGCTCGGACTCGGGTTTAGAAGCTGAAGGACCCCTCATTCACCTGCTGAATGTCGCTTCAGCAGCACGGCAGGCGCTGGAAGAGGAGGAAAACAAGAGTAACGGTAGCACGCAACCCGACGAAACCGGTCAGGATCAGGTGGACGCGAAGATAGAACTCGTGGAAAGCCCGCAGGATTCACAGCAGCCTACCCTGACTGTGAACACACTACAGGAGCACAGTGCGCAGCCGCTGGTCACGTCGCCCATCCCCACCGCAGCTGCTGTCGTGTCGGAGACGACGAAACCACCGCCTGCAACCACGACGCCGCCCAGCACGTGTAGCACGGCTGTGAAAACAGAGACTGCCAGTCCCACGAAATCAAATCGTAGCAAACAGGTGACTCTGAGTTGCTCTTAATGCACATCCAATTAACTTTAATACAATAACTATTAACATAACCGTATTCTATCATACTGAGTCACTGCAAATATCTTTATCTGTTATAATTCTTAGTAAAAATAATTATTTGAAGTTTTAATTAAAGTGGATTGGGATGTTATTACAGCATCTGGGATATTGTTTGAATCTTTCTTCAAGGGTGGAAGCATTTGATTAAAAATTCAGGTTATGTGTAGATCAATTATCTACAAGTAGTTCTGTAAATAATGTGAGAATTTCTATTTGGAATAATTTATTGTAAAAATAGGTAGCCGTATGTAAAAGGATAGGAATAGGCGATAGTTGTCAGTCAATACCGTCTATATGAACCTTGATACTTAATTGTTGTAAACATTTACATATACTAATATAACAATTAAATAGATAATGAAATACAACAAGTTTATAACCAATTTCATTAGGGAGTCAAATCCAGTCCTGCGGTTAGTCCCGGCTCCAGTGGTGTCAATGCCTCGAAGGGAAGCTCGTCGAGCGCGGCTCCACCCAAAGCGCCCCAGAAAGCTCACGACGACGAACAGACGGTCCTGCGTGTCAACGCCATCCTGGAAGAATATCGAGAGCAGTTGCGCAACTCACCCGACCTGCAGAACAAACCTGCGCCACGTCGACGTTCCAATCCTCTGCCGTCACCCACGGCGACACCCAAGCGTCGGAAATCGTCGCAGAGCAAAGTCAAGCTGCTATCACAGCACGCCAGACCACTTGACGCAACAGCGGCTCCCTCGGAGAGTAGTGCAGCCAGCGCTGGCGCGGCATCCGAATCGAGTCCTGGAAGCGATCAGCACTCGGAAGCCGTTCTACCTGAAGTTAAAACCGAGGTAGCCGCCACCAGCACGACTGCGACTTCCGAAACGGTGGCTATTTTAACAGGCGTGGCCAAAAGCACTCCTTTCAAGATAGCTGCGCAGCAGGCTGCTGAAACGGTTGCGCCGCAGAGTAAGTTAAACCTTGTCGATATTGAGACGAATGATTCTAATTAATTTCTGTGAAACAGGCAACAACGTGACTTCTACGGTGACGAACGCATCAATATCCCTGCCCAGCGCCCCCAACATGCCTATCGCTGTACAGCAGGTATTGGTTACGTCTCAAGCGGGCGTACGACAAGTCCTACTGCCTGTGAGCATTGCTGGCCCCTTCCGACAAGTAACACTCTAACACTACTAACATACCCGCCACTCGTGTAAACTAGAATTCGCAGTCAGAGCAGTTGACATTGTTCAGCGATTAACGAGGAGAAATCTTAAACATTTAGAATTGTGAAATCAGTATCAAGTAATAAATGTCCGATGATTTAGTCAAAACAAGGAACATAAGATTCTTTGCATAGATTTTACTGGTCTGTAATGTATAAACATTATAACCAACATAAGGTGTTTGTAATGATTTATGTAGTTGCCTTTAACTTAATGCGTCGTAATATAATATGATAATTATTATTAATCAGTCGGTTTGTTATACCCTTTAAGCTGCTGAAACAGCTTTTTTGCGCTTTTTTAACTTTGCTTCCCATATCAGCTTAGCATGTGTCATTCAAACTAATGGAATTAAACTAATCAATTAACTTTTTATTGCACTAACGGTTTAGTCCAGTACTGTAGAGTTCCCTTGCAAGTCTGGAATTCATAGTAGAAAAGGGCAGACGTTTAATTTCTCATTTGTGTATAGGCCCTGGTTCGCGGCACTTCGCAGCGTTTTGTTACGGTGCGTCCTGTGACGGTTAGCGGTGCGTCCGGCTTCATTAGCCTACCGGCGAGACTCCCGCTGACGGTGAGAACCATCTCGGCGCCGTTGTCGGCCGACGGTGCATTCAGCTCGGCTGTGGCGGCCGCTGCCCATGTGGTCACCAGCGGTGCGGTCACTGTCGCTTGTTCCAGTTCGGCCGTGGCTGTGACGAAAGCGACTGATACACGCGTTAGCATACAGGTTTAATTTTGATTTCAGTTAAATTTTAGTTTCGGAATTTTTATATTTTTTATACTTTAGTTTCATTTTATTTAACTGTGTAATATTTCCTATGCCTTTAATTTGATTTAACTTGGTTTAATAATATTACTATTCTGTTACTTAAGTTAATTGTGATATTTTATTGATATAATAAATGTTATTTTACTGGTATTTTTGTCGTTATTCAGTATAATTTACTTTTAGTATTCTGATTTCATTGATTATTCATTATATATATGTATATTTAACTGTAATTAGTAATGTTTAAGGTTAAGGTGGTGAGGTCTTTAGCAAGACATAAATTTTGATGTATGATGTCGACAGGACTTGTTGACGACGCAAGTTACCGAATTAATCCAGCAACAGCAACAACAGCAGCAGCAGCAGCCTCAGCCCAATGTGCAGCGTCCCATCAGCAGCACGACCTCGACAGTTCACTGGGCCCCTTCAGCAGCGCAACTGGAGTTGAGCAGCCAGAAGAGCGACGGTCCGAAGGCCGAGTCAACCGTTTTACGCTTCGTACCTACGGTGAACCGCGTCAGTTTGCCGCTGTTCGAGTCGACCTCACTTCTGACTGTCGAGAATCGGCCCGCCCCGAACGAGGTCATCACCGAGACCTTAGACGAGCAGGAGTGGACTGCAAAGGACCAAAACAGTCCCAAAAACGCTGAATCTGAAGCGTCTGTCGCCTCTACCGCTGCCGTCATCGTTCCAGACGATAAGCTGCTTATCGAAGATGGCGTTTCAGAGTTTTTACCCTGCGCCGATTTTACGGGACCCGGCGTTTCACCCTCGCCCTGCTTTGCTTTCACCGATTCGCCGCTGGGGTCCCAGAACTCGTCCCGGGCAGCGTCACCGACAGCTTTACTGGTGATTTCACCTTTTTTTAACACAGCGGTTTTACCAATAGCTCATTTTACATATGTGGTATTTAATATTGTGTAATAAGTATATCAATAAATAAATCATACTGTGCTATAGATATCAGCAATTGGCCCTAGATAATCCACCAGTTTTGGTTAACACTTTCAACCGTAGATGTTTCTATTGAAATGCAAGTGCGCTACAAGAAAAGTGAAACTAAAAAAAAACTGGCAAAATAGTAAAAAGAAAATTGAAACAGCATTAAATTTGAGTATAATTAATCGGAATTTGAAAAAAATTAAATCTTAATTGAATATCGCAGGTTCCCTCGGTCGAAGGAGAAGTCGCGGCATGCCAGGCGATGGACAGTCCAGCGGATGAAACGACCGCCACGGGTCAGGCCAAGCTGGTCAAGCGCACCGATAAACCCAAATGGGTCATGCTGCGTAACGACCACGGCGGGGCCGAGTACCGGCGCGTCAACGACGCGGGTCAGTGCATCAGTCAGTCGTCGAAAGATGGCGCCAAGAAGTCTGGCAACAGGCGTTCGTCGAAAAAGGCACAGCATTCTGTCAGCGAAAGTCAACCGAGGATCAGCGGGGCGGATATTGGCGACACCCCGCTGGACCCGCTGCATATCACCGAGGCGGAAGCTGCTGAGCTGGAACGATTGAACGCCTCGGCCAACAACTCGCCAGACTCTATAGCTGCTGACGTGCTGATTGCCCCATCCTTGGCGCTGGAAATTGGAGGCCCCCATATCACGGGTATCGCCGAAGACCCGCTGCAGCTCGACGAGACTGTCGCCCTGGAGGAGACTTCCCTAAGCCCCTGTGAGCAGCACGGGGAAACGGATAAAACCGACGTTTCGACTGTTAAGGAAGATGGTGCTCAAACCGAGACTGCTGCTGCGACGGCGGCTGGTGTGCAGTCGGCAAGCTCACCGAATGCTGGTAACCTTTTAACAAGAATAGACAGTTTTCATCGAAACTAACCCTTTTGATATATCACGGATTTCGGCTGGGTATATCGTATCGCGTATGGTATCGATTAAGGATTTCCTTAATATCAAGAACTGATCGATATCGATCTTCAGTCATGTTGATTCGATATATCGTATCGATAATGTCGATATTTCACTTGACAAATGATGTATTGTATCGATTTGTCGATTTTTTTCTCGAAGTATAAATATTTTTACCGATACGATATACTTAATCTTAATTCGATATATCGTATCGAAAATATCGATATGTCAGAATTCCAGTATTTCACAACCCCGAATAAGACTATGAACCCGTTTACACTTGTAACCGCCTTTATATAATCGTAAGTAACTGTATAGTACTTGGAACTGATGACATTTTCGTACGCAGTTGCACAACATGGAAAGATAACTTCGGTGTTAACGCCTTTGGCACAATTTTTTTTTGTATGAAACAGGGTCTGGGGTCTCTGGACGTCGACTTTCCAACCGGGGCCATGTAAAGAAGAACTGCCCGTGCTGCACAGGCGATCCGGACACGAGAAAGCGTTCGAGAAGCGAATCCTCCGCGGGGGAATCTTCACCGGCCGTCGCCGAGTGCGCAATCTCGGCCAAACGACCCTCGTCGGCCAAATCGGACACTACCAAGAGCCCCAAAGCTAAAAAGACGGCGCAGCAGCAGCAGCCGCGCAAAAGATGAAACCACGCCCCCTCCCCTCCCCCATTGGCTACGAACGGCAGAGGAAAGAATTTGTCCTTTTTCCCCCACTGTATCTAGTCAGCGCATCATTTCCTAAACTAGCCGCCATGGAGAAGGGCATTGTGGATGATATCCCTCCCCCCGGGACAAACTTCTTGATCTTTCTTCAT